>JAKSZT010053840.1:11444198-11459590 GCA_026826555.1 Tolypeutes matacus | reverse complement strand
TTATTCTCTATTTCATTTAGTTCTGCTCTAATCTTTGTTATTTCCTGCTTTCTACTTCCTTTAGGTTTAGTTTGTTGTTGTTTTTCCAGTTCCTCCAAGTGTGCACTTAGGTCTTCAATTTTAGCTCTTTCTTCTTTTTTTATATATGAATTTATGGCTATGAACTTCCCTCTCAGGACTGCTTTTGCTGCATCCCATAGGTTTTGATATGTTGTGTTGTTGTTTTCATTAGTTTCAAGGTATTTACTGATTTCTTTTGAAATTTCCTCTTTTACCCACTGTTTGTCTAAGAGTGTGTTGTTTAACTTTCATATCCTTGTGCCTAAACCTATTTCTCTGGCCCTTAGTGATTCCAACTTCATTCCGTTGTGGTCGGAGAAATTACTTTGTATAATCTTAATCTTTCTGAATTCATTGAGTGTTGTTATGTGGCCTAGCATGTGGTCTATTTTGGAGTATGTTCCATATGCACTTGAGAAGAATGTAAATCCCGCTGTATTTGGGTGTAGTGTTCTGTATATGTCTATTAAGTCCAAATCTTCTAATGTATTGTTGAGTGCCTTAGTTTCCTTATTGATCCTCTGCCCAGATGTTCTGTCTAATGATGATAGTGGTGTGTTGAAGTCCCCTGCTATAATTGTAGAGGAATTTATTTCTCTTCTTAGTTTTTCCAGAGTTTGCCGCACGTTATTTTGAGGCACCTCGATTAGCTGCGTAAATATTGATGATTGTTCTTTCTTCTTGAGAGATTACTCCTTTTACTAATACGTAGTGTCCATCTTTGTCTCTTACAATGGTTTTGCATTTAAAGTCTATTTTATCTGATATTAGAATAGCTACTCCTGCCCTTTTTTGGCTATTGTTAGCTTGTAAAATGATTTTCCAGCCATTCACTTTCAGCCTCTTTGAATCCCTGGGTCGAAGGTGGGTTTCTTGTAGACAGCATATAGATGGACCATATATTCTTATCCATTCTGCCAATCTGTGTCTTTTGATTGGTGAATTTAATCCATTAACATTCAGTGTTATTACTCGTAACGAATTTCTTACTTCAGCCATTTTTTCTTTGGGTTAATGTATGTCATATGTTGTTTTGTTTCTCTTTTTGACTTTTCAGTTGTTTTTAAACTCTCCTCAAACTCTCTCCCCTTTGTTTTTTCCTTTCAACTTGTAGAGATTCCTTTAGTATTTCTTGAAGTGCTGGTTTCTTCTTGACATACTCTCTTAATTGCTGTTTATCTGTGAATATTTTGAACTCTCCATCATTTTTGAATGCCCATTTTGCTGGATAGAGAATTCGTGGCTGGAAGTTTTTTTCTTTTAGTGTTTTGCCTATGTCATACCACTGTCTTCTTGCCTCCATGGTTTCAGCTGAGAAATCAGCACTTAATCTTACTGTGCTTCCCTTGTATTTGATGGTTCTCTTTTCTCTTGCTGCCTTGAGTATTTTCTCTTTGTCTTGAGCATTGGACATTTTGACAAGTATATGTCTTGGAGTTGGCCTGTTGGGATTTATACTATTAGGGGTGCGCCATGCTTCCTTGATCTGCACATCCATCTCTCTCAATATAGTTGGGAAGTTTTCAGCCATAATTTCCTTCAACAATCCTTCTGTTCCCTTTCCCTTCTCTTCTCCTTCTGGGATGCCCATAATGCGTATGTTTGCGTATTTTGTATTATCGGTTAATTCCCTGAGACCATGCTGAATTTTTTCTATCTTTTTGTCTATCTTTTCTACAATCTCTTTGATTTCAACTGTATTGTCTTCCATATCACTAATTCTTTCCTCTGCCTGTTCAAATCTGCTGCCATGTGAATCCAGCGTCTTTTTCATTTCTTGGCTTGTGCCTTTGTTCACCATCATATCCATTACCTTTTTAGGTTTGTTAGCTATTTCTTCAGTATGTTCTCCCAGTGTCTTCTTTATATCCTTAATCTCTTCCTTCAGTTCTTTAAGTTGGTCCATGATATTTGTTTGGATAGCTTTGATTAGTTGTTTGATGTTCTGCATTGCTTCCTGGTTTTTATTTTGTGCATTGGACTGGTCCATGTTTTCCAATTTCTCAGAGCCATTTATATTTTTCTGTTGCCCTCTGGTCATCATATTATCTTGATGGGTTTGTTCAGTTGATTAGCTTTTCTCTATGCTCTAGAGTTTTATTTAGCTGTTGGTTCTGTGTGTGAGTTAAGTTTTCTCTTTGGCAGTTTTTCTTCTTATTTTATTTCCTTGCTTCTTTCTATGTTCCCTTGAAGGCAAAAGGTTAGGGCCAGAGGAATCAAAATATGTAAGGAAGGCAGAAGGATAATAGAAATATTGATAAAAGTTAGAAGAGGGGCAAAGTGAGACTTAATGAGATGAATATTTAACTTGTGTAGGCAGTGTAGAGTACTAGGAAAAAATATGGAGTTCCTACAATGGACTGGGGAAACAAATGGAGGAATATATATATAGTGAGTTAGAAGGCTAGAATTATGAGGAGGGAGAGGAAAAGTAAAGAAAGGTCTGAAAGGAAAAAGTTAATACTAAAAAAAAAAAAGAAGAAGAAGAAGAAAACAAAATAGATGGAATAGAAATTTACACCCTTAAGTTGTGGGCCTATGAAAAAATGTTGTCTCTAAGAGCCACAACAGAAAACAGAAGGCAGAAAAATGCAGGAAAGATAAGCGATAGTTTGTAATACAGAATCAATATATACAGCGAGTGTGAAATTACTGTAAAAGAAGCCCAGCAAAGAAGCGACAATCTGGCCACACCTTTAAAAAAAAAAAAATAGAAGGAAAAAGGAAGGAGGGAGAAAAGAGGAAATAATAGCAAGAGACCAGAAATAAACAGAGAGAAACCAAAGATCCACACAGGCAAGCAGTCAAACAGAGCTAAGGGGGGTCAATGATTCCCCTAGGATCCACGTGGATCCTTCCTGCCTACTTGTGTTTATCAATCAATTTCCCCACAGGGTTCTATATGCAGGTCCTGAAGCAGCTTTTAGCTATTAAACTAAATTAAACAGAATTTATTTTTCATTTGTTGAGGTGACCTCACTTTTTTTTTTTTTTAATTTTTATTTTTTAGCTAAATGCAGGACCCAAAATAATTCCTCCTCTAGACCAACCTCCTTATGGAAGGGACCTTAGCTGGGCCCGTGGAAATTAATCAAGCATGTCCCACTTTCTGGACTCCCCAGGTTAGCTGTAGCTCTGTTGTTAGTCAGTGAGGAGTGCTAAAGATGGCGGATTCCGCCCCTTCTGTCGTCGAGCTCCAGCGTCACCGGGCTGCTCAGTAAATCAGTTTGAGTGCAGATTCGTGTCTGCTCTCAGCCTAATGCTGCTTCAGGTCGGCTTATCTGCTCCCCAAAGCTATGGGGCGGTACAGGAAACCAGATCGATGTCTAAAAATATAAAATACCCTTCCCTGTCTTCCAACAGAACCCTCTCTTTTTTGGGAAGTGTCTCTTCTTCCTGGCTCCGCAGCGGCCCGGGTCTTATCCCTGGGTGACTAGGGAAATCAGCTCCGTTCCCGGACCAAAATCCCCCCTCCGGTTCACTGGGTGCTGATTAGCTCGTTTGTTCTGTTCACAAAAGGTCCAAGGGGCGCCAGGCAGCCAGATCCCCAGAAAATAAAACTTTTTCGCCCTGCTCGTGGCTCCAGATGGCCGTTTTATTTTATTTTATTTTTCCTCCCTAACCGCGGGGCTCAGCCGTCTTGCCAAACACCACCAGGAGCCTTAAAACTCACGAATCTCCACCGTTCCATCCACGCCATTGATCTGCGCAGATATATGTCCCAAGCTTCTCACTCCACGCGTGCACAGCACAGACCCCTGGGCAGGACCCCGTCCACAATCAGCCTTGCTCTGGGAGCTCGCAGTGTGTGCCCTCCTACACTAACGCCATCTTGGCCTCCTCTAGGATGTTAAATTTTAACCCCTTGTTAACTGTGATGGTTAGTCTAATGTGTAAACTTAGCCAGGTGATTGTGCCCAGTTGTTTGGTCAAGCAAGCACTGGGCTACTTGCAATACAAGGACATTTATGGACTTCAGTCACCAGTGAATTTACTGCATAGGTAGCTGATTACATCTACATCAATCAGGGAGATTGCCATCAGCAATGAGTGATGCTTTATCCAATCAGTTGAGTGCCTTAAAAGGGGAAATGATTTCAGCATTCAGAGAGAATTGCTAAGCTTGTCTTTGTATAGCCAATGTCTCCCATAAACTCATCAAGGACTTTCATTGGACTTTCATCGAAGCCCCTAGTTTTCAACCTGCCTATGGAACCTGGACTTGTGCATCCCCACAGTCGCATGAGACACTCTTATAAAATATCATGCTATTTACAGATATCTCCTGTTGATTCTGTTTCCCTAGAGAACCCTGACTAATACAGTAACTACAAGAAGAAAATAAATGAAAAATATTTCCAGAGAGAAATGAGAAGGGACTCAGTATGGTACAATACAAAATATCCAATAAATGTGAAAATAGGAATTAACAGAAGAATTGAGGGTCAATTCTTATATATATATATACTAAATATACTTATATATATATACAATACTTATATATATATATATATATACTAAATAGCAAAATGGCAGAAGAAAATCATAATTTACCAGTAGTGTAAATGGATTAACCTCACCAGTCAAAAGGCAGAGATAGGCAGAATGAAAAATAAAAGCATGACCCAACTATATGTTGTCTACAAGTCTTACCTTAAATTCAATAACCTAAGTGGGTTGAATTTACAAGGAGGAAAAATATACCATGCAAGTAGTAACCAAAAGAGAGCAGGGGTAGCTATATTAATTTGAGATAAAATAGATTTTAAATCAAAACTGTTATGAGGGAAAAAGATAGCCATCATATATTTTTAAAGGGGCCAATTAAAGAAGAAGACATAACAATTACAATTATATATGCACTTGACAAAAGAGCCCCAACATGTATGAGGCAAATACTGATGGATTTGGAGGGAGAAATAGATGTTCTTTAATAAGGCACTTTATATAATGGATAGAACATCTAGATAGAAGATCAATAAGAAAAAAGAAGACTCTAAACCAAGAGTTCTTATCAAGGGGTCCATGAGCTTGAATTTAAATAATAAAAAAATCCTTGTGGGGATGTGTTGGTGTGGGTGTGATATATTTATTAAATATTACACATTATAATGTGGACTTAATAAGGTGTCCATGGTTTTTACCTGACTGGCAAAGGGATCCATGGAACAAAAATTAAGAATCCCTGCTCTAAAACAACTAGACCTGCAGATATATATAGAACACTTACCCAAAAATAACAGAAAACAAATTCTTCTAGAGCACAAGGATCATGTTCAAGGCTAGACCATATCTTAGGTCATAAAGTCTCCATAAATTAGAAAATATTGAAATCATAAAATGTATCTTCTCTGCCCACAGTGGAATAAGGCTAGAAATCAATATCAAAAGGAGAAATGGAAAATTCACACATGGGTGGGAATTAAGTAATGTACTCTTGAACAACCAATAAGTTTAATAAGAAATCATATGGAAATTTAGAAAATATCTTGAATGAATGAAAATGAAAACACAATATATAAAAAATTGTGGGATGCAATAAAGGTAGTGCTGGGAGGAAAATTTATAACTCTAAATGCTTACATGAAAAAAGAAATATTAGAAATCAGAGACATAGCCTCAAAACTGGAAGAACTACAAAAAAGAGCAAAATAAACCTAAAACAAGTAGAAGAAAGGCAATGACAAAGATTGGAGCAGAGGTATATGAAATACAGAAAGAAAGAACCAATTGAGAGAATGAACAAAACCAAAAGTTGTTTTTTTGAAAAGACCAATAAAGTTGATAAAATTTTAGCTAGACTGATGAAGAACAATGAGAGTGGACATAAATAAATAAATTTAGAAATGAAAACATGGACATTACTACAGATCCCACTGAAATAAAAAAGACTAAAAGAGGATACTATGAACAATAGTATGCCATCAAATTAAATAACCTATATGAAATGGACAGATTCCCAAATACACACAAAATACCAACACTGACTCTAGAAGAAATAGATCTCATTAAACCAATGACTATTAAATATATTGAAATCAGTAATAAAATTCTCCTCAAAAAGACAAGCCCAGGACTAAATATTTTACCAAATTTTATCATACATACCAAGAAGAAGTAATACCAATTCTGCTCAATGTCTTCCATGAATTGAACAGAAGGGAACATTCCCTAATGCATTCTGAGGTCAACATCATCTTCACACCAAAGCCAGATAAAAGTACCACAAGGAAGGAAAATTACAGACCACTATCCCTTAAGAATTGAAAATCTTCAACAAAATACTAGCAAATCGAATCCAACAGTACCTCAAAAGAATTATATGCAATGATTTATCCTACATATGCAAGGGTAGTCCAACATAAGACAATCAGTTAATGTAATACACCACATTATCAGAATGATGAAGAAAAACCACATGATCATCTTCATTAGTGCAGAAAAGGCATCCAACAAAATGCAGCCCTTTCTCTTGATAACAACATTTGGAAAACTAGAAATAGAAGGAAACGTCCTGAGTATGATAAAGTGCATATATGAAAAACCCACAGCTAATAGCCTATTTAATGGTGAAAGACTGAAAGCGTTCACTCTAAAAACCAAGATATAGACAAAGATGTACACTACCACCACAGTTATTCAACATTGCACTGGAAGTTCTTGATTAAGCAATTAGGCAAGAAAAATGAAATTCATCCAAATTGGAAAAGAAGAATTAAACTTCTTCTTTTTTATATAGAATTAAACATGATTCTATATAAAGAAAATCCTGAAAAATCCACAACAAACCTCCTAGAGCTAATAAATGAATTCAGCAAGGTGGCAGGGTACAAGATCAACACTCAAAAATCAGTAGTTTCTGCTTGTAATGAACAATATGAAGATGAAAGTAAGAAAAAATCCATTCACAATAGTAACTAAAAGTATAAAATATCTAAGAATAAATCTAAACAATAATGGAAAGGACATGTACACAGAAAATTATAAATATTGCTAAAAGAAATCAAACAAGACCTTAACAAATGGAAAGACATTCTGCCTTCAAGGATTGGAAGACTAAATATTGTTCACATGTCAACTCTACCCAAAACAATTTACAGATTAAACACAATCCCAATGAAAATATCAAAAGCTTTCTTTGCAGAAATAGAATATTCAATCATCAAATTTAATTGGAAAGTAGGGATCCCAGAAGAGCTGAAATCTTCTTGAAAAAAGGAAAACAAATTTGAAGAACTCAAACTTCCTGGTTTTAAAACTTATTACAAAGCCACAGTATCAAAATAGCATGGTACTGGCACAAGGACAGACATATAGACCAATGGAATTCAGAGTTCAGAAATCAACTGATTTTTGATGAGGGTGCCAAGTCTATTCAATTGGGAAAGAACAGTCTTTTTGACTTGAAAAGACACTATACCAAAGAGGAAATATGGATGGCTGAAAAGCACATGAGAAGATGCTCAACATCATTAGCTATTAGGTAAATGCAAATCAAAACTACAATGAGATATCATTTCACACCTACTAGATTGGCTGTTACTAAATAAACAGAGCACTTCAAGTGCTGGTGAGGATGTGGAGAAATAAAAACACTCATTCACTGCTAGTTTTTTCAATTTTACAGCAACTTCACAGTATAAGCATTAAGATTGAGGACTTTATAGGCCTGTTTTGTCATATGCAACAGCATGGATGAAACTCAAGGAGCTTATATGGAGTGAAATAAGCCAGTCACAAAAGGACAAATATTGCATGATCTCACTGAAATGAACTAAGGATATTGTGCAGAGTCATAGAAGTAGATTCTGGAAGATAAGTTACTAGGAGATAGAATGGAACTAGAGATTGGCAAGCCAATGCTTAATCTGTGCAGAATGTATAATTTGGTTGATTGTAACAGTTTGGAAATGGATAGAGGTAATGGTGGCACAGCAATATAAGTGTAATTAACAACACTGAAGTGTGACTGTGATTGTGGTTGAAAGAGGAAGTTTGGACCCATTCGTGAGGCTAGGAGGAAAGCTAGAGCATGAAATGGGCAACTGTCTAATTCAGTGAATTCTGGAGTGGCCAAGGATTGTAGTTAAGAATACAAATATAAGTGTGTTCTTTCAGGATCTATAACAAAGGTAAATCACTAATACAGGGTGTTGCTAGTGGGGTAATTTATGGGGGAAAATATACCTAAAACATACTTCTATGGGACATGAATGCTTTCTCAATAGATAGAGGCCAACACAACAGCTAACAAAATATTAAGCTTGCATCATGGGGAAACCCTACTACTTTCTCATAAAATGACAAAATCTCTGGAATATATAAGCTGAGCCTAAGAAAAGAAAGCAGGCCTATATACCAAGTCTTCAATCTTAATGCTTGTGTGTATGAAGTTTATTCCTGTAAAAATGAAACAGCCTAATTATAATTAATGCCACAGTTACCCCCCTGAAAACCTCCTTGTTACTCAAATGTGGCCACTCTCTAAACCAAACTCAGCAAATAAACACACTACATTATGCCTAATGTTGGACATGACTTCTGGGGATAAGCCTCCCTAGGACTGAGAGATTATTACCAAATGTTAACCAGTGATGCATTTGGAAAAAGATCTTGACCAAAAGGGGGAAACATTAAATTTAAATACAGCTTTTATATCTCAGAGATTTCAAAGTGAGTCAGGGGGTCATTCTGGAAATTATGCTTATACAGATCTAAGAGCTTTCACTAACTGCCACAGTAAACAAAGCTTCAAACAAGAGTGTTTCTCAGGGCTCTAGGGACCTCTGGACACCAAAGGCAAGGTACACAGTCTCATGAAATTAACCCCTTTCGTGGGCCCTATTTAGTAATATATGATAATCTATTTCCCCAATATAACATAGTTATACTCATTTATAATTCTCCTATCATGATTCTTCTACTCCTTTTATTTGAACCTATAATTTTCAGTCTTCCTTTTAGGTATGTTTCTCAGAGACTTAAATGTTCAGATTGTTCCTATGCCAATGGATCTCTGAATCCCAGCAGAGTAGAAGCCAACTCTTCCTCTCCAGTGCTTCAAGTTTGCCCTTGACAGCCAATAAAATGATGATGGGCTAGTTCCATCCCCCAAAACAATAAGCATATACAACTGCAAGCAAAATAATTCCTTTCATCTGCCCCATAATATCTAAGTCCCCACTCAGCCTGAAGCAGTCAGGGTTGACATCATCACAAATCCCTCAAGGTTGAGGGAGTGTAACAATGGACCAAAGTAGATTTATTGTAATCATAGTTATTATCTTGTGTTAATTGAAGAAATTGTAACATTGATATAAAGATTGTGGGTTGCCAGGAATTCAGAAGGGAGGGAAAGCTGTGAATGTGTGGAACACAGAGCATATTTGGGGTGGTGAGATTCTTCTGATTAATACTGCAATGACAAGCACTGAAATTATGAATTTGTAAGGCCTATGGAACTGTATAGCACAAAGTGTAAATCATAATGCAAACTATAGTCTTTGGTTAGTAGCAATGCTTCAATATTGGTTTGTCAACATTAAAAACGTACCACATTTATCTTAGATGTCATAAGAGGGGAAACTATGTTTGTGGCTGTGGGGATTATATGAGATTTCTTTATGCTTTTGGTATGATTTTTTCTTTAAATGTAAATCTAAAACTACTCTGAAAATAAAGTTTAATATTGAAAAAAAAAATGAATAGTCTCTTCAACAAATGATGTTGGGAAAACTGGATCCCCATTTGCAAAAGAATGAAGGTAGACCAGTAGCTCTCACCACATATCAAAACCAACTCAAAATGGATTAAAGACCTAAATACAAAAGCCAGAACTCTAAAACTCCTGGAAGAAAAAGTAGGGAAACTTCTTCAGGACTTTGTGTTAGGTAATGATTTCTTAGACTACACAAAACACAACAACAAAAGAAAAAAATTAGATAAATAGGATCTCATCAAAATTAAAATCATTTGTGCCTCAAAGGACATTATCATGAAAGTAAAATGACAACCTGCGCATGTGAGAATATATGTGGAAACTCATATCCAATACGGGTTTCATATCCAGAATATGTTTTTAATATCCTTCAACTCAACAACAAAAAGAATAACAAACTAATTAAAATGTGGGCAAAAGACTTGAATAGATATTCCTCCAAAGAAGCTACACAAATGTCCTCAAAGTACATAAAAAGTTGCTCAACATTGTTAGCTACTATGGAAATACAAATCAAAACCACAATGAGCTTCCATTTCACACCCATTAGAATGGCTACTATTTAAAAAGTGGAAAATTATAAGTGTTGGAGAGAGTGTGGAAAAATGGAACACTCATTCACTGTTGGTGGGAATGCAAAATGGTGCAGCAGCTGTGGAAGAGAATTTGGCAATTCTTCAGAAAGCGAAGTACAGAATTACTATATTGCTCAGCAATCTTATAACCAAAAGAATTGAAAGCAGGCACACAATGTTCATGACAGCATTATTCACAATTGCCAAAAGATGGAAACACCCCAAGTGTGTATCAACTGATGTATGGATAAGCAAAATGTGACATATACATACAATGGAATATGATTTGGCCATAAAGGGAATAAATATGTGATAATTGTGCAAATATTAATGGAATCTGAAGACATCATATGGAGTGAAATAAACCAGATACAAAAGGGCAAATAGTGCATGTTCTCATTGACATGAAATAATTAGAATAACCAAACTCATACATCAGAATCTAGAATATAGGTTACCAGGAGACTGTGTAGGGGTATGAAATAGGAAGTTAAGCCTTAAAATGTTCTGAGTTTCTATTTGGAACAATGGAAAAGTTTGGGTAACATGTGATAGTGATGATAGCACAACACTGAGAATGTAATTAACAAGACTGAATTATATATTTGAATATAGTTAAAAGGGGATCTTTTAGGGTGTTTATATGGTACTAGAATTTTTTTTTTTAATCCATGGAACTGCACAAATGGTAAACCCTAAGTTAAATCATGGAAAATTAAACCACAAATATAAAAATGTGCTTTCATCATTTGTAACAAATGTACCACACCAATGCAAGGTGTTAATCTTAGGTAGTATATGGGAACCCTGTATTTTATGCATGATTTTTCTGTCAACCCACAATTTATCAAATAACAAATAAAAATATAATAATTATTATGCTTACTAATATAAATAATAAGATGCTATTAACTTATTGATGAATAGAACATTAAGTTTAATAAAAAAACTATATATTAATATTGTTAGACTTCTTTGATAAAACATTAAATTTAAAGAACCTTTTAATGGAACACTTTCAAAGTTTCTCAGCACAATTTATGTAGAAGCATGTGTATTATTCTTTGGTCAACAGATAAAGTGTTGTTCTCTGATTAACTGAAAATAAGCGAAAATTTGTCAAAGAACAGATTTTTTTCTAGTTATATTTTAATATCTTTTAATTTTTTACATCATAAAATCATTATTATTCATTCTAAGTGTATGGAATTCCCTAGTTTAATCAATATCCTCATTTGAAATTTTAAGCAATTCACACAGTGATATACCATAATTATTATTAATTTTTTAAGATTTATTTATTTATTCTCCCACCACCGCTTGCACTCACTGTCTGCTCTCTCTGTCCATTCGCTGTGCATTCTTCTGTGTCTGCTTGTCTTCTCTTTTCATCTTCTCTTTAGGAGGTGCCGGGAACTGATCCCAGGAACTTCCAACGTGGGAGAGAGTCAATCGCTTTAGCCTCCTTAGCTCCCTGGTTTGTTGTGTCTCTCACTGTCTCTCCTCTGTGTCTCTTTTTTGTTGCATCACCTTGTCATGCCAGACAGCTCCCTGCACCATGCAGGCCTACTCCCCGTGCCTCATGGGCCAGCTCACTTTCACCAGGAGGCCCTGGGAACTGAACCTGGGACCCTCCATATGGTAGATGGGGGCCCAATCACTTGAGCCACTTCCGCTTCCCCATAATTATTTCATTCATTGGAAAGAATACTTTTTCTAAATATTCATAATATTGTGCTATACTATTTTAATCTGAAGCTTATGGATTTTGTCATTGAAAATTTGTTGTGTTAATACCTTTGCTTTTAAAATTCAGAATAATTGGTCACATTTCAATGTACATATTTCATTTTACCTAATTTTACACATTTAATTAATTTGGAAAATTTTTCTCTGCTGTGTGATTGAGCACAACATATAAGGCTGCAGGATGAAAGTCTCTGAGTAAGAGTTTTAAATGAACATGATTTCATTATTTATATGCTTCAGTTGTGGCCATCCACACATTACCATATGAAGCAGGATCATGTATTATACAGATTTAAGAAACATATTTATATTTTTCCATTTCCTTGGTTCCCTACCAAATAAATTGTAATAGATTTCTAAAATCAACTCTTTTTTGAGTAATACTATTCTTTATTTTTAAAGATGTTTTTGATTTACAGAAAAACTATACAGAAAGTGTAGGGAATTCCCATATAACGCCACCCCCCCACCACAGCCACACACACAATTTCCCTTATTAACATTTGATATACCATTTAGAAAAATATGATAATGCAAATATACCAGTGATAACAAAATAGCACCCTGTGCCAATACTATGCTGGGGGATCATTCACTAGCATTTAGTAATTACTAATTACTAATGCCTTTCCTTATTATTCTAACCCTTAGTAAAATCAAAGACTTACAGAAGAAAGTCTGGGAAATAGAAAAAATGGTGTGCTTTCCTGGAGGAGAAAAATACCCTCAGATCCACCCCCACAAAAGAAGGAGCAAAAGTTAGCTGATGAAGACAAACCAATCCCTTAAGCCAGTTGGTCTCATGGAGTCAGCCTCCTGTACTCATGTAAGAAAGACTCACTCAGTCAACTTGGCACCCAGTGAGGGTAATGAACAGACTCACAAATATATTCATACACATGCCCCCTCCTGTGGGATCCCATCTGCACAGAGCCATTTTACTCTGTTACTTCATGCATGTTTTAAATACTTTTTGGGCTGAGTACAATTCAAAGTTACTTTTTCATTTCAACTCCTTTTCCAGTGTGTTGAATGTTTCCTACACATGCATTTCATGGTATTCACTTCTTCATATCAGTTTCACTTCCTCTTTTGGGCAGGTTCTGTGGCACATGCATGTGGTGTCACTGCCCAGTCTTTCCTTCTTTGCACTATCCAAGTTGGCATCTGGCAGTGAGGCAGGATCAGGACTTTCCAGCCTTAAGCCCTGTGGGGTTGACATTTAAGCAGTGTCTGGGACCCACTTGGTTAATGTGGCAATGGAAAGGGGTGGCAGAGGGTAAATGAGAGCTGTGGGGAAAGGAAAAGTGACATCTGTTCCTGGTACCGCGGAGGGTCAGCATCACACATCAGCAGGACTGAGGAAACGGCTCAGGCCTCCTGGCTGCCTGGGCACTGGCTCATCCTTTTGCTTAAGGTCTTGGATGACTTCTGGATGCCAGCTGTTCAGAATCCCCTCCTCCCACAGTCAGGCTCACTGCATTATCCATCATTTTCTAGAGGTTTTCAATTCTATCCTTTCCCAAAAACCTAAACTCCGTATCCTGAGCAGACACCATGAATGTCCCATCAGACAGGCTGCAATTATCCAGCTCACCTCCTGTCATTAAAATATATGACGAGGAGAAAAGCAGCTCTTCTCATCCAGGAGCTGGCCCGGGACCCTCAGCCAGGATATGATGACCAGCTGGTGAACAGGAACTAAATAAAGGAATGTTAGCATCAGACAAATGACCAGGATGGATCAAGACAAAAGCAAGTCCACTCAGTAATCACAGCTAGACTCAAGCAAAACAGGAACATTATCCAAGTCACCAAATACAACTATTCCCCCCTCCCAGCCTATGTGAACAACTGCCACTTCTTTACCAGTCACAGCCATAGTCTCACTCTAATCTGACCTTCTTAGAGATAAGGTATCTGAAGGTGCCAGCCATAGAATCATTCCTACTTTCTGACATTACTCCACCCTGAACAAGCCATGCTTCTTTAACACCCCCAAACCAACTAACAAAAGTGTAAGTCCTAATAATAAGGTTCTTCCTTCACCTTCTTACTGAAATGCCCCAAGTTTCTATGCTGCTCTTTCTGTTGCTAAAAGGAGCAATAATTGCAATTTTTGTTCAACTACAGGTTTCATGTGAAATTTGACTGGATGCCATTGACATGTATCTATGAAATATGTAGACTTACACGTGTGTGAAGTCATAGGTATCATTTTATTCTACAATCTTGTATTTGTGTTCACAGTTATTAAAAGACATTTTCAGGGGGTGGATGTGGCTCAAATGGTTGGGCATCCGTCTGCCATATGGAGGGTCCTGAGTTCGATTCCCGGGACCTCCCAGTAAAATAAAATTTTAAAAAAAGACATTTTCAAGAAACAAGGTCAATAAATCTGTGCTGAAAGCTCCACAGAGGACTGACATATACATAAAATATACGGGGATTTTGGGCTGGGGGCAAGATGGCGTTGGTGTAGGAGGGCGCACACTGCAAGCTCCCAGAGCAAGGCGGATTGTGGACGGGGTCCTGCCCGGGGGTCTGTGCTGTGCACGCGTGGAGTGAGAGGCTTGGGACATCTATCTGCGCGGATCGGCGGCGTGGACCGAACGGTGGAGATTCGTGAGTTTTGAGGCTGCCGGTGGGGGTTGGCACAGGCGGCTGAGCCCCGCGGTCACGGAAATAAATAATAAAACGGCCATTTGGAGCCGCGGGCGGGGGCGAAAAGTTGTATTTTCTGGGGAGCTGGCTGCCTGGCGCCCCTTGGACCTTGTCTGAGCAGAGCAAAAAGCTAGTCAGCACCCGGTGAACCGGAGAGGGGATTTTGGTCGGGGAACGGAGCTGATCTCCCTAGCCACCCAGGGATAAGACCCGGGCCGCTGCGGAGCCAGGAGGAAGGGACACTTCCCAAAGAAGGGAGGGTTCGGTTGGAAGACAGGGAAGGGTATTTCATATTTTTAGACATCGATCTGGCTGCCTGCACCGCCCCATAGCTTTGGGGAGCAGATAAGCCGACCTGAAGCAGCACCAGGCTGAGAGCAGACGCGAATCTGCACTCAAACTGATTTACTAGCAGCCCGGTGACGCTGGAGCTCGGCGCCAGAAGGGGCGGAATCCGCCCTCTTTAGCATCCTCACTGACTAACATCAGAGTTTCAGCTAATCTGGGCAGTCCGGAAAGTGGGACGTGCTTGATTAATTTCCACGGGCCCAGCTAGGGTCCCTTCCGTAAGGGGGTTGGTCTAGAGGAGGAATTATTTTGGGTCCTGCATTTGGCTAAAAAAAAAA
>JAKSZT010053840.1:11236258-11439198 GCA_026826555.1 Tolypeutes matacus | reverse complement strand
GCAAATACACATATATGCATATATATTTATATATCATTTTACAAATGAAAAAAAAAAAATAAAATAAATAAATAAAATATACGGGTTGGAGGGGACAAGCTATTGTGGAGCCAAGAGATACTGGTGTTTGTATAGGAGCGTGCCAGTGGTGGGAAGCGTGGGTGGGATGGGGAAGAGAATATACCTTGAGGAGGAATTGCCCTAGTGATTGGAGGAGAGAGTAGGTATTTGTGGTTGTGCACAAGCCCTTAGCTCTCCATCTGCTGAGGCTCTGGCCAGTGAGGCCAAAGAGAGGACATAACAGTGTTGGGATGTTGAGGCATCTGGTCTTTTCTGGGGCTGTAGCCCAAGCTCATGAACTTACCCCCACCCACAGTCCTCTTTTATGCTATTTTCCTGATCCCAAGTACACAGCAACTTGAGCTATATGCATGGAAGATTCTGGCCACAGAATATAGCCAAGAAAGGGAACCCAGAGGCTATCGCGCTGAGGTAGCAGTGAAATATGGGTGAATAGGTCCCATTTCTATCAAATTATTCTGATGATTCTTTTCTTGTCATCATTTTATAGTTCTACAGAATTATATGGCCACCTTTCCAGAAACAACTAGCCTCTTTGAAATGTACAGCCAGAGGGATTCTGTGACTGCCCCTATTTTTGGCAGAAAATCATGTGTAAGTTGCTATTTTTAAAAACTGTGCAGTGTGCACATTTTCTTTCAAATCTCCATACATCAGGGTGTCATAAACTTTCCTCTCTGGTACTGTGACCAACCTAAGTGGCAACCAAACAGAAAAGGTGAAGGAGAAGAGTTGAGTGTCTCTCCTTCTGTTTTGCTCTAATTTCTCAGGAAGAGCCTCTAACAGTCTAGAGGAAAGTCAGAAGTAATGGTTTCTAGAAAAAGAGAAGTAAGACTTCATGAAGCTACCTGGACACACTCCTAAATTAGGAGAGAAGGACTGGATGCAGAGGAGTCCAGCAGTGTTGGCTGAAATTTGTAGGCCTTAAATCCGTGGGGAAACTCAGGACTCTTCTTTTATGCAGCTAAGGGAACTTTATAAATCCTGTTGGATTCCCTTCTCTGACTTATGTTCTCCTTCCATTACTGGGCATATACCCATCCAAAAGTATCTGGATCTTCAGTTGTTGCCTCTTTTTTAAAATGTTTAAATTGACATAAAGTTCACATAGCATAAAATTAATCCTTTAAGGTGAATAATTTACTGGTTATTAGCATATTTGGAAGATTGTACAGCCATCATCACTATGTAAGCCCAGAGCATTTTCATCACCACAAAGGAGTTCCTGTACTCATTCACAGTCATTCCCACTGCCTCCCTCCCTCAAGCCACTGACATCCACTAATTTACTTTCAGTCTCTCTGGGTTTGCTTAGGATATTTCATTTTATGGAATCACATAGTTTTTGTCTTTTGTGACTGATTTCGTTCATTTAGCATAATATTTTTAAAGTTATCCATATTGGAACATATATCAGCACTTCATTTCTTTTTACGGCTGAATAATATTCCATGTGTGGATATACCATATTTTGTTTTTTCATTCATCAGTTTATGGGTTTTGTTTCCACTATTTGATTATTATGAAAGATGATGTTTTGAATATTCATGTTGAAGTTTTGATGTGAACATAAGTTTTCAAATATCATAGGTATATAACTAGAAGAGGAATTGCTAGATCATGTGGTAATTCTTTAACATTTTGAAGGACCACCAAACT
This sequence comes from Tolypeutes matacus, assembly GCA_026826555.1. Taxonomy (NCBI): domain Eukaryota; kingdom Metazoa; phylum Chordata; class Mammalia; order Cingulata; family Chlamyphoridae; genus Tolypeutes; species Tolypeutes matacus. The sequence goes on along the minus strand of JAKSZT010053840.1, from coordinate 11,437,458 downwards.
GTTTTCTAGAGTGGCTGCACAGTTTCATATTCCTACCAGCAATGTATTCCTGCCATCCTCACAAACAATTGTTAATATCCATCTTTTTAAATATAGTGTATGTACTGGTATCTCACTATGGTTTTGATTTTCATTTCCCAGATGACTAATGATTTTGAGCATCTTTTCATGTCTTTAATGGACATTTTAATATCTTCATTGGAGAAATGCATATTCAAAACCTTTGTCCATTTTCTAACTGGGTTATTTGTCTTTTTATCATTGAATTGTAAAGGTTCTTTATGTTTATTGGATACTAGACTCTTAGATAAATGATTTGCAATTATTTTCTCCCATTGTGTGGATTTTCCTTTAAATTTCATAATAGTGTCCACTGAAGCATAAACAATTTTCTTTCTGATGAAATCAAAATTACCTGATTTTTTTTTGGTTGGATGTGCCTTTTTTGAGTATCTAATAAACCATTATGTAATCCAAGGACACATAGATTTCATCTATGTTTTCTTCCAAGAGATTTATAAAGTTATCTCTTAAATTTATGTTTCATATCCATTTGAGATCATTTTTGTATATGATGTGAGCTATGGGTCCAACTTCATTTTTGGTATGTCATTATTCAGTTATCCTAGCATTATTTGTTGAAAAGAATATTATTCCCCACATTGAATTGTTTTGTTACTCTTGTTTAAAATCAAGTGGCCATAAATATGATGATTTATTTCTGAACTCTTAATTCTATTCCATTGATCCTATACTCATCCTTAAAACAATAATACACAGTTCTTATGATGTAGCTTTGTAGGAAGATTTGAAATCTGGAAGTGTGAATTTTCCAACTTTATTTTTCCTTTCAATTTTGTTTTGTTTTGTCCTTATTCTGGGTCCCTTGCCTTTCCATATGAATTATAAGATAAGCATGTCAATCTCTGCAAAATGCCAGGTGGGATTTTGAAAAGAATTGCATTGAATCTATTTATCAATTTGGGAGTATTGCCATCTTAATATGAAGTCTTTCAGTTCATAAACATGGAATGGCTTCCTTTTTATTAGGTCTTTTATAATGTCTTTTAACAATATTTTGTAGTTATCAATATATCAATTTTCTACCTCTTTTAAAAATATATTCTTAATAGGTTATTCTTTTTTATACAATTTAAATATAATTATTTTCTTTCCCATTCTCCAGGATCCAATCCAGGATTATGCATTTCCTTTAGGTGTCATATCTCTCTAGCTTCCAGTTATAGAATTTACTTGAAACCTGATTTAGTCTGCTTAAAAAGGCTCCCACTAGTCAAATCTGGGACCATTTGAGCATTGAAATATATCAAAAGAAATTCCAATATAGTGAATAAAATAACAATGCACAAATCCAAGCTGATTATAATAATTAGGGGAACAGAAAAGTCTTTTCTTGTGGTAGAAAGCCAAATAAATAAAGGAGCAGTGATCGAAATGGAAAAACACAGTTTGGCAACTATCATGGTGTTTATTGATTAGGTGAAACTGATGGATTTAAGGTCTGGTGGATGAAAGTTGGGTGGAGAAAATGATATTGACAATTTCAGAATATATCTCAGCATAAAATTCCATTCATTACAAAGGGAAAACACATTTTTGCATGTTGAGAAACACTCATAAATGTCACCCAGTTATCAAGTTGACATCATCAGGGGTGGGTGGATTGTTCTCAGGCCCATTCTAATGGAATGCATTGAAGAGAGCCCAGCATCAGGCTGGGAGTGGAGGGCCCAAGCCTGCTCAAGGGAACCTTTAGACAGACTAGGGTTGGAGTCATCAGTTTTCTTTAATCTGTCAAGATGTATAGGTGAGAGAATGTGTCAGGAACAGTTCTAATTTGAAGGAAGACTGGATCAAAATGGATAAGGGACATTTTCCCCATAGTAGGGAGAGTTGGTGAAATTTGAAAGGGTCTGTGGATTGGATCATAACATTGAAACTACCCTAATTTGGTTTGTGTGCTTAACTAGGGTAGTGTCTCCATTTTGGGGAAACGTACACAGAATATTTTGTGTTTTGTGTTTGAGGCAGATGTGTGGTAAAGATATAACCACTGAGGAAGCTGAGTGAGGAGATCAGGAGATTTTATATACTTATTGTAATAAGATTTAAAAGTTCTATGGTTATTTCAATATAAAAGATAATTTAAAATGATTATGTAAACACCATGACAGTAAAATAGAACATTTAACCCTAACTAGTCAAATCCACTTCAGTCAAAGTTGTGAAACACTACTCACTCTTTAAGAGTCTGAATTTTATTAAGAAGGCAGTATATGAATATTATGCTAATAGTCTCTAAGCCCTTGGTATTGTGAATGATTCGGATGGTATGCAACCAGCAGGACTTTTGAATTTCATTTTTCTACATGAAGCCCTTCTTCTACTGGCCACTCTAAAGACTGTCTATCCTTTACCCCAGGCTGAAAGCCATGAAGAAAGGTGTTTACTTGTGTAGCTGTCTCCTCCAGTCTAGCTTCATGACGTGTCTTTGTCTCTGCATAAGTTGCCTCTCCAAGACCTTGGGAATCAGCTCAGGTCTCAGTTATGTCTTTGGCTGTGCTGCTTTGTGTTGGCTTCATGCATGTGTGTTTCATGGGTCAGTTGGGGAGCTTCTTGGACAGACTTTGGTATTACCCTCAATGACTCTCCCCTCTTGGATTTTTCTTGAGGTTTTAGTGTCTATGGTGATACTAGGGGTTGACTTATCACAATTGCAATTTACAGGATGTTGATTGGCTTGAAGTTATCATATGCTGGGATTTCTCCCTTTCTGACAAGGAGGCAAACTTTGGTGTGTGGCTCAGGCCAGGGAGCTTGGCTGGAGCATCCTTCAAAATGGGTAGTATAAAATGGCTTGAGGTGGTCACAGGTTGAATTTGGCCCATCTCAATTAAGAGCCCTTCCTTGTGGCTGAGATGTGCAGTGGACTATCCATGGCCCACGTGGGAGCCCAGGGGCAGAGCAAGGACTGATAGGCCACCCTTAAAGATTCAGGCCATTCCCCATAGTCACTACTAACATACTAAAATGTCCTTCCTCTCCCACAGGAAAGAGCATGACAAAATCCATTAGACAAGGGCCCTGGGAGTCTGAATGAGAATGAAGGGGGCTGGAATTTCTGGAGGTGAACCCATGGGCCTTGGGAAGATGGAAGGAGCTGCTTTTACCTGAGAGGGATGGAACAAGAGTGGGTCCATGGCAGAAGAGCACCCAACACAAGGGACTATGTAGTGCAGCGTGAGATTGAATTGCACTGATGCAAGGGGAGTGTGACTTGGGGTCTGGGTCTCACCTGGGTTGAGTGGTGGATGAGACCCACAGAAGGAGGTGGTGATGTGCAAAGTGAAGACCACTTGGAGAGCTGGAACTGAGGGTGGGCACTCCAGCAGGCCAGCAAAGGATAGGGAGGGGCAGTGGGACGAGGTGCAGAGCACTGCCAGCTCTGGGAGAAGGGATGGTGAAGTAAACTGAGAGTGTTGCCAGCTATGGGAGATGGGAGGTGAGGTAAACTAAGACAGGGTATGGGGAACTGGGGAGGGCAGCCCTGAGACTCTCACAGACTCATGATAGTAGCTGAGGTGACCAGGACAGGAGCAGGCAGGCAGTGGTAAGAAGATGAACTAGGATAACAAGCTAGCTGCAGAAGGAAACTGGAGGAGAAAGAGCAAAGCTGGGCAGATTTTAGGGACTAGAGAGGAGCAGAGAGTAGAGAAGAGAGAAAAGACCCTCAAGGCAGGGAGGAATAGCCCCTGAGGTTCAAGGTCAAAAGCTAAGGGAGGGTATGCAGGTAGAGGAGGGAGCACTGGAGTGAGTACTAGGAGTTGAGGGGACAAAACTGGCAGTGATGTAGGTGGGAGCAGGGGGGCAGAGAGTCATGGGATGCCTGCCTTGACCATGGGGTAATCTATAGGGGGTAGGGAGGCAATGTGATGGGGTCCTGAGATAAGGGCTGGACATAAATGAGGAGAAAGGGAAGGGAAGGAGAAGAGTTGGGTGTAAACTGAGGCCAGCAACAGGGCAGAATTGAGGCAAGGGAGGGGAAGGGCTAGGGCATATTATCCTGAGAAGAAGACCTCAGCAGAGGGGCCCACCTATTCTGAGGTGAGTCTATGAGGTGGTAAACCAGGGTGAAGGCCCAAGGCCCAAGGCACAGGCACCTGGGTCCATCTTGGGGGAGGAGAAATAGACATAAAGAGATGTGAGTACAAGTGGGTTGGGTGCATATCTGTCTCATCGGAGTGGGAACAGGGATCAGAGGCCCTTGGTGGCCCTCCTTAGCTGAGGTGGCAGGGAAGTGAGATGAAGGAGAAGCTGCAGCAGAATGGTGGGAGGCCTGGAAGGAAAAGGCAATGAATGGGGGCAAGAGAGATTTTGGGCTTGATCTGAGGGGAGGGGTGGGGCTGAGGAAAAGGGTGAAGGGCAGAGAGGCCAGGTGAGCCTCTGTGGGGAGGAGAGCAGAGTGAGAAAGGCTGGTGAGGCAGGGGATGAAACCTGCTGCCTAGGGGAGAACTGGGACTAGTGTTGTGGGGCTGAGGGGAGTGAGGAGAGAGTTTAGAGTGGAGGGTGTGGCATAAACAAGGCACCTGGTAGAGGAGGCTGTGCTTTGTGCAAGGCAAACCCAGAGTAGAGAAATGGAGGCCAGGAACATGGAGGCAAAGGGGCAAGTGAAAAAGAGAAGTTGAGGTAAAGCAGGAGCCCAGAAAGCAAAAAAAAAATGGGTGTGAATGAGGGACAACAAGAGAGAGAAAAAAAAAAGGGAAAGGCAAATTCACCAGTTCAATCACATCCAGGTGATGGCTGGGGTGGCATAAGAAGCTGGGGTGGGGGGAGGATTTCAGTGATCAGAGAGGATGTGAAACACCTGCGGATGTGTTCAGGGAAGTGGGGACTGGATTGTGTGTTAAAAGTCTGGTAGTATTCTGTAGAGTCCTTGGAAGTGAAATAAAAAATAAAACTGACACACACAGCATCTCATGGTTCTGTATTAGGATTGTTGCCTAGAAGTGGCTTTGTTACTTCTCCTGGTTCAGAAGGAAGGGGCCCAAGATTTTGCTGCCCTGGAAGCAATCCCCTTCCTGCTGTTATTTCTTCCTGACACTTATCTATGCCTGACACATATAGGGTAATTTATATGGCTGTCATCCCTCTGTGATGTGAGCTCTGAACTCCTCCCAGCAGGGAGCATGGGCTTTGTTGCTAGGGAGCCCCAGCAAGATAATAGGCCCTACTCCCAGGGGGTGCCCAGGCCCTACCCCTCACCTCCTGGATACTCAGTAGGGCTGAGGGAGCAGTTCCTGAGAGAGCCACCAGGGGGCCCTCTAGATCAGTTGTGTACCAGCAGTCACTGCTAAAATCCATTCCAAGAGGGGAAATTACATTCTGCCTTATTAAACTATTAATAAATATTGCAGCCTAACAATATTTCATACTTTTATGAAATGTTTCAATATAAAAAGTGAAATAAGGAAGAGTGGTGTATATAACCTCATGTTACTTCATAAAATATTACAAAGGTTTGTTTTCAAACACTAGTGAAATGCCTACTACCTATAAAAACATAGCATTTATAGTAAACTCATTAATCATCATAAAATCTCTAAAGTAATATATGACTCATCTCTACTTTAGAGCTGAGGAGACTGAGGTGCAGAAGGGTTCAGTAATAAAGTCACATAGGTGGCAACTATCAGGATCAAAACTTATAGGATTGTGCTCTCTCTGCCTAGAGGAGTCCACACCAAATCTTGGTGTGTATTTCTGTCTTTCTCTCCCATTTCTCAGCAAGCTCTGTTCTTTTCCCCCATTTCTTTTTACTGGCCTAACTAAACTGGCATGTAAAAAAAAAAAAAAAAAAAACTTACAGGGTCTGTCATCTGTGACATGAGATACCACCACCTACTTAACTCAGAGTTATTATGGTAAGACAATAGGGTAACTGAAATTTTAAAGAATTAGCCAAATACAATAGCTTTATTTTTAGAAAGTGATTAAATATATTTCAGGGTCAAAAACGTGCTCATTTATAGAAGCAAGATGCAAAAGGCTAAATATTATATGATTTCATATATATGAAATGCCCAAAAAAAGGCAAATCTATAGCAACAGAAACAGATCAGAGTTTACCTGTGGCTGGGAATGGGAATAGTATTGACTCCAAACCCCATAAGGGATCTTTTGGTTGGGGAGATTTTCTATATCTGGACTGTGGTGATAATTACCCAATTCTGTAAATTTACTAAAAAATCATTTAAAATGAGTGAGATGATATGTATATTATAACTCAATAAAGGATCTCAGTAAATATGAAAAATAAACTTATGGGGTCTGTGGCCAGGCTCTCGGCCCCTAATCACTGCCTTGTTCCCTTGTTTTCCACTGTTGACAGCCCATCAACCCCTACCTATGTCTCCTTTCAGGGTGCCATGATATAAAATTGGTTGTTCATCAACCTCACACATGACTTGACATTTTTCCACTCCCTGGTTTCACAGTAGAATTCCTTGCAGATTCTTAAAAACAATGCTATCTCAGCTTCACCTAGGGATGTGCTCTTTAATTGGCCTGGACTGAGCCCATGCCTTTGGGATCCTGTCAGTGTGGGGAGAGGAAAAACCAGCCCAGTTTATCTCAGAGAACTTATCCTTGAGGTTTGGGTTCAGCGTGTGTATATTGGGGGGAGGAGGAGACAGCAATCAGGTGAAGGCCAAGTCATTGTCCCATCCCAGGGGGCAAAGCAGGGAACACCACTATTGTGAGAACTTTCATATTGTTTGGGAATACTGCATTACATTAATAATTAGAGGAGATTTTTTTCTGTTTTTATATTTAATTTCTTGGGAAATACTTTGATTTTCATTGATACACTATCAGAACCTAGTAATTCCAAATTAGATCATAACAAGACATACTATTTTAGAGTATTTTAATTATGGGTATACAAAAGATTATCAAATAGTGGCTTTCTGAATTAGAACATTATCAAGTCTTGTCCTCAAAAAAAAGCCATAAAATATAATTTTAAATGCATTTAGATGAAAATCAGAATAATCTTCACTTGACACTAACTGGTTAGATCTAAAACATATGACATCATAAGGAAAATGGGGACAACAGACTCTTCACATGATAAAGCAGGTTCAAGGCAGTCCAAAGACCTCTGTGCACCATGGTTTCACAAAGAGTACATGTAAATGCTTCCAGAAACAGAAAGAAACTATTTCTACATTTATTATTAATATGCAGTGACTCTTTGACAATACTTGTCATCTAATATAGATACACAGGGCCTTTTTTTTTTTTCCTTATTCCATTTTTTCTATTTTATTTTATTTATTTTCTTATTTTTTTATTTTAAAACATGCTTAGATTACATAAATGTTACACAAAAATTACAGGGATTCCCATGTTCCCCAACTCCCACACCTCCCATAACATCTCACATAGACATCTTTCTTTAATGTGGCACATCACCTGCAATGGATATACACATTCTGGGGCTTTGCCACTAAGCCTGGACCATAGTTCACATTGTAGACCACACTCTCTCCCACACAGTTCTGCATGGTATATGCTGATGTAAAATGGCCTATATCTGTTGTTGTAATGTCACTCAGGATATTTCCCAAGTTCTGAAAAAGCACCTGTATAACAACTGCTTTTCCCTTCTCTGCCCCAAAAACATCCAGTAGCCACTGGCTCCACCTCACTGTTGTAATTTCTTCCATTGCTTGAATCATATTGTGTCTACAACAGAATACCATTAAGTCCACTCTAGTCCATAGCTCTTCCCCCAATCCTGAGGAGTTTGGGATGGTGATGTCCACTCCACCTCCAAGTGAGGGGAGGCTTATATCCCATGGATACGGTAGATGGGATTATCCTGCCTGCAGCTGCAGGCTCTCTCCATTCCCTGGAATTTCTGTTGTCCATCATCGTCTCCTCACCAGGTGACTTGGGTGAGTCCATTGAGCTGTAGAGTAGGAGTTGCAGCTCCCCCAAGATTCCAGGCACAGCTGGCACATGGGCAGGCCAGAGGCTCCAGTCTCTGGAAGTACACCTACAAACTCCAACATCACATATAAGTTTGAATAGAAGGGACTGATGGACCATGTGCAGGGAGGACTTATTTGAGTTCAGCTCTGTCACTCTCAGGAGCACAGATTCCAAAGTAGAGCCCACTGATAAGGCATCAATCTCTGGAGCTATCCCCCCTTATATAGGACCTGGGTGTCTCCAGGGCCCTCAGGAGCCCCTCTGTATGGGGTGATATCCACTTTGGTGTTCTATGAGATCCTACTGAGGTGTGCATAAGCAGTACCTCTGGGATGACCTCCTGACTCTCTTTGAAGTTTCTTAACCACATGAACTCATTTGTCTTTACCTTTCCCCCCTTTTATTCAAGGTCTTTTTCCATTCGTATTGCCAGTTGGCACTTGGTATTAATCCCTCGTTGCCAGGGAAGCTCATCCCCAGGAGTCATGCCCCACGCTGGGAGGAAGGTAACGCATTCATATGGTGAGTTTGGCTTAGAGAGAGGCCACGTTTGAGCAACAAGGTTGCCTAAGGGCTCTCAGGTGGCAACCCTTAGGCACCCCATAACAGTAGGCTAAATTTCAATTACAAGAACAAAGACTCATAAGCGTAGTCATCAATAACAAGAACCCATCAGTGGACCATTCTCTTTTGCCATACACTGCCCCTGCACTCGGGGGACTGTTGCTGCTCCCTTGGAGAATGTGGCAGAGCTTTCCAGGCTGGGAATTCAGGATTCCCTCATTTATTGCGTGATTATCTACCCACCGTTACCATGCCCCACCCCTTGATCAGTTGAACAATTTTATATATCTTTCCTGTGTATTCAGGTGAACTTCCTCCCATGAATCCCTCATCCCAGATACCCCCCGTAATGATCCTCTGCAGCCCCCATTTTAACCCTTCTGTGATCTAAACCTTCCTTGAAGATGATGCCCATATAATAACCAAATACATTTAAGAGGAAAATGAAATAGTAAAGATAAGTTTAAATATAAGAGATAAAATACATGGAAACTTATAAAAAAACACTAGAAATAAAATAAAATTAAAGGATTGGGGTATTAAAAAAATGGGAAAAAAACAGAAAAATTGTTTTAAAAAATTTTTTTTTAACATTTCTCCTTTTATCACTGCATTATCAGGTATCTTGTCTGTACTGTGGCACCTCTCTAGAGGGGATTTTTTGATGGCTAAAAGGCCAGGGGACTTTATTTTGCTGGAGATTTTTCTTGTGGGCTGCTATGTTTGAAGCCTAGCCTATGGCCCTATCTGGGAAAACTGGTGGGTGCCTAGCTCAGGACCAGCATGGAGCAGGTGTGTGGTGGGGTCTTGGGTGAACTGCTGCACTTTCTTGGACCATTTCAGATGCTTGGGGAAAACTTCTAAGGAAAGAGCTGAGGGCAGAGGTGTCTGTTTTGTGCTATAGGTGACTGCCTATGGTCAGAGCCAAGGGCTGGGGGTCACCCAAAGACCCAGAATAGATATTTGGATGCTGCCCCTGATGAAGTTGCTAGACCAGGTTCCTGGCCCTCTGAGAAATCTGACAAATAGGGTTGAAGTTTTTTGTAGTGTCACCCTAGGGTATGGATTGAGACAGCCAGGGTGATGAGAAGAAGAAATGAGGAGAACTGAGACCTATTGAAGAAGCAGATTCAGAGTGGTGTGAATTTCTGCCCAAAGGCTAGGAGGGCAGGATTTTGGGGAGTGGCAATTACAGGTCTGGCAGAAATGTGGTGCAGGCCCCAGTAGCAGAGACCTGGGGGCTGGTGGAGTGAGGCCAAGGGAGTGTGGAGGACAAGAGGGGAGGAGTGAGCTGTGATGCAGTCACAGGATGGGTAGCAATGCAAGAACTGGGAGAAGAGAGCTGAACTGACGTGCTCCAAGCAAGGGGAGATGAAGGGAACTGAGGATACCTGACTCAGGAAAGAAAGGATGGCAACTAGGGGACGGAGGGAAAGAGAGGTGTAATGAGGAGAATAGAGTGGGGAAAGAAACTGGGGCATTGAAGGGAAGGAGGGTGAAGGAGAAGTGAGAAGAGATGTAACCTGAGAGGAAGAGAAGACAGAGGAGGTGAGCTGAGGGAAAGAGAAAGAAAGGAATCAGAGAGGGGAGCTTGGAAAGGAAAATTGAACAGAAGTCAGGAGAGAAGAGGTGGAAAGAGAACAGGGAAAAAGAGGGGAGGGGAAGTAAAATGAAGGGAGAAGAGTTCACCATGAGTAACTCTCTCAGACCTCCCTGTTCATCTTGAGCAGTTCCCCTCCTTAACTAAAATTAGACACAACCCAAGGCTACAGGTGGCCAGGGTTATGCTCTTTCCTGTCTAGTTGGGGTCTGTCTCAGCATCTGGAGGTTAACTTTAAAAAGCTATGTGGGATGTGCTCCCAATGACAGGAATCCATGCAGGCCCTTGACCAAAGCTGGTCACCCCAGATGGAGGGAGACACAGATCTTTCGGAATCACATCCACTAACCAGGCCCAAGGAGCAGCAATGATGAGGACTCAGACATCTCCCTCTGGGCTTACTGGCTAACCTGGGCTGATCTCCCATACCTGTGCGATACTTAGAAAAATTTTCGAGTTTCACACTTGGAGACTTAGCCCTACCTGTGACAGAACTTGGCTAGGAGTGCAACCCCCAGGCCCCCCTTCTTTGCCCAGGCTAGTTCCTGCCCAAGTGAGTTGCAGCCTCCAGTGAGGGAATGAGGAAATATTTTTGGAGTTGCTTGCAATGACTGGGGACCAAGTAGGACTGCTGCCAGTCCCAGGGTGCCTTCTCTAGCTATCCCTTGCCAGCCAAGACTGATTTCTGCCTCCAGAGGGAAACAGTGGAATTTTTTCTAGAGGCACTTGGGAGACAGTTTCCCACAGGGTACTGTGGTCAAGTCCCAGACCTGGATGCATTCTCTGGGAGACTGGCTGTTCTAGGCTGGTACTTGTCACAAGATGAGGATTATGCAATCTTCTTCATATAGCACTTTCCATAAGTGGGCACATTTACAATTACACAGGGATCTCAATGTAAAGTTTATATCAAGTTAACCAAATGAGGACAAACCCAAGGTACAGATTTGCAAGGAGTTTAAGTTAAATAGCCACAGTTAGTGTGCAATGAGTGTTTGTTGAATGAATCTTAGTAGGAGTGCAAAGAACAAAGGTGGATACAACTGCTTGGTTGTGCAACATATATATGATATATAGCATAGGACAGAGCACAACTTTATTGTTAAGAAAATTTGTAGGTTTCCTAAATAAATTATGCAGAAAATAGAGTTCTCCTATACATTTCCTCATTATTAACAGCTTGTGTTAGTGTGCTACATTTGTTAAAATTGGTGAAGAAATAATATTATAATTGTACCATAATATAGTACATAACTATATGGTATACATTAGAGTTCCCTGTTTGTGTTGTACAATCCTATATATATTTTAAATTTTTATTCTACTAACACACATAAAAACCTAGAATTTCCCCTATTAAACACATTCAAATATATAATTCAGTGCTCTTACTTCCACAATGTTGTGTTTCATTACCATAATTCATTAACAAAATTTTCCATCTCCCTAAATAGAAAATGTGTACAGTTTAAGCATCAAGTCCCCATTCCCTATCCACATCCTGGCCTCTGGGAACCTACATTCTAGTTGGACTCTCTTAATTTGGCTTATTCTAATTATTTCACATCAGTGAGATCATGCACTATTTCTCCTTTTCTGTCTTGCTTATAGCACTCACAATGAGGTCTTCAAGGTTTCTACATGTTGTCACATGTACCAGAACTTCACTCATTTTTATGACTGAGTGATATTCCATTGTACATATATATATATATACCATATTTTGTTTATTCATTCATCAGTTGATGAACATTTGGGTCAGTTCCATCTTTTGACAATTGTGAATAATACTCCTATGATCATCAGTGTGCAAACATCTGAGTCCCTGCTTTCAGTTCTTTGGGGATTACCAGCTTATATGGGAATTCTATACTTAATTTTCTGAGAAACTGCTAATATGTCTTCCATAGTGGCTGTATCATTTTATATTCCCACCAAAAATAAGTGTTCTTATTACTCCACATGCTACACTTGTAATTTGGCTTTTTTAAAAAACTGTAACTATTCCAGTGTGTGTGAAATTGTATCTCAGTTTGGTTTTGATTTGCATTTCCCTGATGGCTAAGGATGTTGATCATGTTTTCATGTGTTTTTTTGGCCATTTGTATATCATTTTTGGAGAAATGTCTCAAGTCTTCTGCCCATTTGTTAATTGGTTTTGTTGTTCAGTTGTACATTTCCTTAAATATTCTAGATAATAAACCCTTATCAGATAGGTGGTGCCTCAATTTTTTCCCCTATTCTGTGGGTTGTCCTATTCTGTAGGTTTACTTTCAAGATAGTCCTTCGATGCATAAAAAATTTTTTTTAATTTGATGAGGTTCCATTTATGTATTTTTTTATTTTGTTGCTCATGCTCAAGTGTAAAGACCAAGAAACCATTGCCTAACACAATGTCCTGAAGATGCTCCCCAATGTTTTGTTTTGAGTATTATAGTCTTGGTTCTTATATTTTGGTCTTTGATTCGTTTTGAGTTAGTTTTTGTATACGGTCTGAGGTGAGGATCCAGCTTCATTCTTTTGAATATGGACATCAAATTTTACTATTTGTTGAAAAGTCTATTCTTTCCTAATTGAGTGGATTTGACTTTCTTGTCAAAAGTAATTAGATTACTTCTGAATTCTCCATTAGATTCCAATGGTCTGTGTGTCTCTCTTTGTGCCACTACCATGCAGTTTTGATTACTGTGGCTTTTTGTAACAAGTTTTCATATGATGGAATGTGATCCTCCAACTTTATCTTTGTTTTTCAAGATGATTTTTTATTCGGGGTTCCTGTCATTCCATATACATTTTGTGACTGTCTTTTCAATTGCTGCTAAAAAGGCTGTTAGAATTTTTATTGGGATCGTGCTCAATCTGTAAATCGCATTGTATAGAATTGCCATCTTAATATTTAGTCTTCCATTCCATGAACATGGAATTTCCTTCCCTTAATATAGGTTTCCTTTGATTTCTTTTAACAATGTTGTATTAGTCAGCCAAAGGGGTGCTGATGCAAAAGACCAGAAATCTGCTGGCTTTTATAAAGGGTATTTATTTGGGGTAGAAGCTTACATTTACCAGGCCATAAAGCGTAAGTTACTTCCCTCACCAAAGTCTGTTGCCACATGTTGGCGCAAGAGGTCTGCTGATGATTGCCAAGTGTTCAGGCTGTTGAACCCTAAATTAGCCTGTTCATAAGCCTTTATGGCAACCAGAGTAATGTAGAGAAGAAAATTTTCCACCATCCCCTAAGAGTCCTATCTTTGTTCAACCTCTCCTCCCTTGAACAATCTTGCAAGAAGGTATCAACCCTGCAGCTATGCCCCAGACTATCAGGACGTTCTGTGCAAACACTAGCTAACTGCCAAAATCCGCTTCTGTACATCCTGCTTGCTTGCAAACTGCGTCTGCAACCCCCTATAAAAGGGAGTCATTTTATAACCTCGGGGCTGCAGTTCTGTCCTGCATGAGATGTGCTGCAGACACTCGCGGGCTTAGCTCAATAAACTTCATAAAAATGGTTAAAGTCTGAGTGTGGTTGATCTCCTGGGTAATAACATTTTGAGGCCCCAGCAAGATCAACCGCGAGGTCCCCCTTAATTGGGGTCTACCTCCTCAGACTAAGCGGGAAGTGCCTCCACTTCCTCGCCTTTGCTTTCGATTCGTGATCGGATTCAGACTAGGACAGTGGCCACGAGGAATCTGGTAAGGGATTTTCCCTTTTGTATTGGCTCCGGAGCATTTGTGGGGGCTGTTGCAGGCAGGACGCTGTGGTACTGCACACCCCGAATCAGGGACAGGACGCCCTCACCTGATTTTGGAAACCGTTAGGTTTCACTTTGGTATTTGGCTGTGTGAGTGGGAGTGAGACTAGTCTCCAGTGTTTTGTTCGTTTGTCTGTCTATGTTCAGTGTTTCTTGGTGTTTTAACTGTTTCAACCCTAACAGGATGGGACAAGGAAAATCCACTCCGCGGACTCCTCTTGAATGCATTCTTGCTAATCTTTCTGATTTCTTTAAGAGATCCTGTGACTATGGGAAGCCAGCAGATCCAGGCTTCCTACGGACCCTCTGTGAACTTGAATGGCCAGCCTTCCGAATAAATTGGCCTTCGGAAGGCTCATTTGATTTATCTCTGTTGTTTGCTGTATGATCTGTTGTTTGCTGTACGATCTGTTGTTTGTGGGGTTCCCCACACCTACCAGAGGGTTTATATAGATGTTTGGATTGACATTGTGCATGATAAAGTAGATTATATCCAGAAATGCCAGAAACCAAGGAAGGGGGATATGTATGCAAGGGTAGGCAGAAAAACCATTTAGTAACTGCCCCAAAACCTCGAGGGGCACGGGATCCCCCAAAAGAAAAGAGAGATGAGAAACCAGAGAAACAGAAACCCCATTTATATCCTGTTCTGCCGGGGGAAACTGATGATATAGCTGAAAGCTTATTTGACCCCCCCCCTTACCCAAGAACTCCCTCGCAGCAACAGGCCCCAGGGCGCTCGCCCCAAGGGGAAGTCCAGAGTCCTCCCCACACGAGAGGGGGAACTCCCTATCAGCCCCCTCCACCAGGGCCTGATTCTTCAGTGCCCCTGTTGCTGCTCAGGGAAGTTCCTCCTCAACCAGGGGCACCTCCGGGCCATATTCGAATGATTTATGTCCCATTTTCCACCTCTTATCTCTATAATTGGAAACACCAGAACCCTCCTTTTTCAGAGGACCCCCAGAGAGTGATTTCGCTTTTGGAAACTATTTTCCGCACTCATCAGCCTACCTGGGATGATTGTCAACAGATTTTACAGACTTTGTTCACTTCTGAAGAGAGAGAGAGAATCCATCGGGAGGCTGCTAAGATTATCTTGGGGGACAATGAGGGGGACTCCCAGACTAGGAGGGATGAATTGGAGGAATCACTCCCATCGAGTCCTCCTCGTTGGAACCCTAACACTGATGTAGGGATGACAGCCTTGCGCCACTATCACCAGTCTGTACTTAGGGGTCTAAGGGCTGCAGCTAAAAAGCCTACTAATTTAACTAAGGTTAGTGCAGTCATGCAGGGTAAGGACGAGTCCCCGGCTGCTTTCTTAGAGAGATTATTGGAGGCATATCGAATGTACACCCCCTTAGATCCAGAAGATGAAAATAACAGACGAATGGTAAACATGGCGTTCATCTCTCAGTCGGCCCCAGATATTAGAAAAAAAACTTCAAAAGCAAGAAGGGTTTGAAGGAAAAGCTAGAAGTGAATTGGTAGAAATAGCTCAGAAAGTTTTCCAAAATAGAGAAGATCCTATTCGGGAGCAGACCAAGCAGCTCTCGTGAATCTTGCTGGCAGCACCAACCCCGAAACCCCATCCCTCCAAGGGACGGCCGGAGAGAGGAGACCTAAAGTAGAACCAATGTGCCTTTTGCAAGGGGATGGGGCACTGGAAAAAGGATTGTCCCAAATTGATAGGCAGAAGGGCTCAGGAACCTAAGGAACCGGCCCACCTCTTAGTAGAAACTGAAGATTGAGGGGGTCAGGGTTCCTTCAAGCTTGGCCCCCAGGAACCCATGATAAAGTTAACAGTCAAAGGGAAACCAACTAAATTCCTAGTAGACATGGGGGCCACCTTTTCAGTTCTCCAAGAGACAACCGGGGAACTTTCATCCCAGAAGACTTCTATCATAGGGGCAACAGGAAAACCTAAATCTTACCCCTGGACTCAAGCCCGAATTACTGACTTAGGAAAGGGTACTATTACCCATTCCTTCTTATAATGCCAGAATGCCCATACCCCCTCTTAGGCCGAGACTTGAAGAAATTAAAGGCAACCATCTCCTTTAAAGATGGGGAAACAATTTTGCAATTGGGAGATCAGCTCCCTCAATCAATTTAACTGTCCCTATCTCCGAAGAATATATTCTATTTGAACAAGAGCCCAAGGGGGCTATAGGAGAAAGCTATATCCAAGAACTACTTACTGAAATTCCCGGGGTCTGGGCAGAGAGCAACCCACCAGGATTGGCTTTGCATCAACCTCCTATCATTGTGCAACTCATGAGTACTGCTCTCCCCATCCAAGTCAAGCAATACCCTATACCTCAGAAGGCAAGGGAAGGCACAGCGAAACATATCAAGAGATTAAGAGAAACGGGGATACTGACTCCCTGCCAATCACCCTGGAATACCCCACTTTTACCAGTAAAAAATCCAGGGACCAAAGATTATAGACCAGTACAGGACCTAAGAAAAGTCAATAGGAGGGTTGAAACCATTCACCCCACTGTACCTAACCCTTATACCCTTCTGAGCTCTCTGTCTCCAGGACGGACTTTCTATTCTATACTGGACCTGAAAGATGCCTTCTTCACCTTACCATTGGCACCTCAGAGCCAACCAATCTTCGCCTTTGAGTGGACGGACCCCGAAGGGGGATTTTCAGGCCAGCTAACCTGGACTAGACTCCCGCAAGGATTCAAGAATTCTCCAACCATCTTTGATGAAGCCCTGAGCCGAGACCTCCTGGGATTCAGGGAATCCCACCCTCAGGTAATTCTTTTGCAATATGTAGATGACCTTCTTCTTGCAGCAGCATCAGAAGAGGATTGCCTAATCGCCACCAAGGAATTGCTCTCTGAACTAGCATGCCTCGGCTACCGGGTGTCCATGAAAAAGGCTCAGATCTGCGTGCGAAAAGCCACATATTTGGGCTACCATCTGGAAGAAGGTAAAAGGACCCTATCTCTGGGACGGATAGAAGCTATCCTGAATATCCCAACTCCAACCACTAAGCACCAGGTACAGGAATTCCTAGGGGCGGTAGGCTACTGCAGGCTTTGGATACTCGGGTTTGCTGAAATTGCAAAACCTTTATATGCCTGCACAGGCGGAAAGGACCCTAACTTTCATTGGACTCGGGAAGAAGAACAGGCCTTTATAGCCCTCAAGCAAGCCTTAGCCTCAGCCCCTGCCTTAGCTCTACCCGACATCACGAAATCTTTTCAGCTGTTTGTAGCTGAAAAGAAGGGGATTGCCAAAGGGGTCCTCACTCAAACCTTAGGGCCTTGGAAACGCCCAGTGGCCTATCTCTCCAAGCAACTAGACCCTGTAGCTGCAGGATGGCCATCATGCATGAGAGCAATAGCTGCAACCGCCCTTCTTGTCAAGGAGGCACAGAAATTGACCTTGGGCCAGGACTTGCAGATTATTGGGGGCCACACCACTGAGGCCCTCCTTAGATCCCCACCTGACCGTTGGATTTCGAACGCGCTTCTTACTCAATATCAGGTGCTGCTACTAAATACTCCTCAAGTCACTTTCTCTAAGTCCATGGCTCTCAACCCAGCTACTCTGTTGCCAGATTCTAAATATGGAGAAATTGTCCATGATTGCCTGGACATTTTAGAGACTATCACTGGATCTAGACCTGACCTCTGGGACATTCCCCTAGAAAACCCAGACTACGAGCTTTATACTGATGGAAGCAGTTATCTGAAAGATGGACTGAGATATGCAGGCACAGCGGTGACCACGGAAAATCAAGTACTCTGGTCACAGGCCTTGCCCCAAGGAACCTCCGCCCAGAAAGCAGAACTAATTGCTCTGACCCAGGCGCTTCACTGGGCAAAAGGCAAGAAAGTCAATATCTATACTGACAGCCGGTATGCATTTGCAACTGCCCTGGTACATGGAACCCCCTATCAGGAAAGAGGACTTTTGACATCGGCTGGAAAAGAAATAAAAAATAAGCAAGAGATTTTAGCTCTTTTAGCAGCTATATGGAAACCTAAGGAGGTAGCCATTATCCATTGCAAAAGACATGAGACCCAACCAAGTTGCACCAAGAAAGGGAATGATCTTGCAGACCTGACCGCGAAGCGGGTAGCGTTGGGAGAAGTGAAACCACTCGAAATTTTGCCACTTCTTCCCCAACGAGCCCTACCTACTTCTCCTAGCTATAACCAAGAAGAACAAGAATTAGGACAAAAACTGAATTGCACCACTGAGGCTGGATTTTGGCAACGATTGCCCAACGGGCGCCTGCTGCTGCCAAAAGCATTAGGTATTGCCCTAGTCCGGGACCTCCATTATAGCACTCACCTTGGTACCTCGAAATTAATTGCTCTAATTAATAAACATTTCTATGTTCCAGATTTGAAGACCATCGCCAACTCAGAGGTAACCCGTTGCTCAGCATGCGCTCAGGTCAACCCAGGGCCCCCAATCTCTCGCAGTGTAGGGGTCCGAATCAGAGGCCATGAACCAGGGGAACATTGGGAATTAGATTTTACTGAAATTGGAAAAAGCAAATATGGCTATAAATATCTCCTGGTCTTTATAGATACTTACTCCGGATGGACTGAAGCTTTTGCCACCAAGCATGAGACTGCCAATATAGTCGCCAGGCACCTCCTGACAGGAATCCTCCCACGATTTGGCTTACCCTTGGCGTTCGGGTCCGACAATGGCCTGGCTTTCATAGCCAAGATATCCAAAAGTCTAGCTGAGGCACTTAAAATAGACTGGAAATTACATTGCATTTACAGGCCTCAGAGCTCAGAACAGGTAGAGAGGATGAATAGGACTTTAAAGGAAACTTTAACTAAATTAAAACTGGAGACTGGAAAGAGTTGGGTAAGTCTTCTCCCTTTCGCCTTACTAAGAACCAGCTGTACCCCTTATTTGAAACATTTAAGCCCTTTTGAAATAATCTATGGAAGACCACCTCCCATAATCCCTAAATTACACTTGGACCACCTGGGTGACTTAACTAACCAAGAGTTTCTCAAGTCCTTACAGGCTATCAACCTCATCCGGAAAGAAGCACACCTTCTAGCCCAGCAGAGGAGACAACCAGAAGACGCCCAACTTCCAACACTTAACATAGAGCCTGGGGACTGGGTTTGGACTAAGAAATTTAACTGAGAGACTTTAGAACCCACCTGGGAAGGACCCTTCCTTGTAATCCTCTCAACCCCAACAGCTGTTAAAGTAACAGAGAAACGCCATTGGTTGCACCATACTCAGGTAAAGAAGGCACACCCTGACCAGATCCCAAAGAAATGGGAGGTCAGACCAGATGGCAAGGACCCGCTCCAACTCAGATTTATTTTCTCCTAAGCCTTAGTCTACCTGCTACTTTTGCTTCCTTCACTCCCACCAAGTACCAGTGGGTCCTAATTCGAACCAGAGATGGAAAGCATATAGCTACTAATGAAACTTTTAGCACTACCCAGGTAACCCTCACTGCTTCAGGATCCACTTGGACTTTAATCACCCCCAACGGTACCTGGTTTGCCTGCTCATCTGGTATCATCCGCTGTATTGCCCCTAGTAATGCTTCTGACCTATGTATTGGTGTTTATATAATTCCCCAGGTTTACCTATATGCTGGGCCCTCAGGTACTGCCCCCTTCCTAGCTCAGGATCAACATTTTAGACTGCAAAAAAGGACTCCAATTCTAGTCCCTATCTTAGCCACCTTAGGGATTGCAGGTTCAGCAGCCATAGGAGCTGGGGCCATGATTACCTCTGATATTGATATTAGAAAACTTTCAGCTACTTTTTCTGCTGATGTCGCTCTCCTTCAGACCCAAGTACAGTATCTTGAAAAACAAGTTGGCTCTTTAGCAGAAGTAGCTATACAGAACAGAAGAGGACTAGATTTACTGTTTCTGAAACAGGGTGGCTTATGTGCTGCCCTCGGAGAAGCCTGCTGTTTTTATGTAAACCATTCAGGAATTATTAAACAATCAATGCAGGAACTGCAAAAGAGACTCAGAGAGAGAGATCTAGAAGAACAATCCTCTGAATCTTGGTTTCAGAACCTTTTCAATTGGTCTCCATGGCTGATTACTTTAATTTCAGCCCTAGTAGGCCCTCTCATACTGTTACTTTTAGGTCTCACTTGTGGACCTATCATTATTAATAGGCTTGTAGCTTTTGTCAAGGACAGAGTCCAATCTGTCAAACTAATGGTATTAGCCCAACCCTACCAACACTTGCCAACGACTGGAGACCACTACGATGAGTCAATGATTTGACCCACTAAGAAGAGAAGGGGGGAATGTTGAACCCTAAATTAGCCTATTCATAGGCCTTTATGGCAACCAGAGTAACGTAGAGAAGAAAATTTTCCACTGTCCCCTAAGTGTCCTATCTGAAAAGCACACAACCTCCCCTCCCTTGAACAATCTTGCAAGAAGGTATCAACCCTGCAGCTATGCCCCAGACTATCAGGACGTTCTGTGCAAATGCTAGCTAACTGCCAAAATCCACTTCTGTACATCCTGCTTGCTTGCAAACTGCGTCTGCAACCCCCTATAAAAGGGAGTCATTTTATAACCTCGGGGCTGCAGTTCTGTCCTGCATGAGATGTGCTGCAGACACTCGCGGGCTTAGCTCAATAAACTTCATAAAAATGGTTAAAGTCTGAGTGTGGTTGATCTCCTGGGTTATAACAAGGCTTCCTGGGTTCCTCTCTTCCCAGGGCTTGTTTCTCTCCCAGCTCAGCTGCTCTGCTTTCTCCACAAGGCCAGCTGTAGACTTTCAGGCAAATGGCTCATCTCTCTTCCTGGGGCTTCTGTGGTGTTTAATTGAGCCTTCTCTCTGCTACTCTGTGTGCTTTTATTCCAGGCTCCAACATTAAAACTCTCACTCTCTTCTCTGCCATATAGTTTTCAACATCCTACTGATGTTGCCCAATTTGTCTACTCAATGTAGAAATCTTGTGTTTGCTCATTCATTTACATTTCATTTATTCATTCCTATGTTATTGTCTCCTAATTTATAGTTAGCATTTTTTAGGTGAAAGTCTCAGTGAGCTTCATACCTTCACTCCAAACTCTATTTTCTTTCCCAGGGGAAATCAGGTCCAGGAAAAAAATCAGAGGAAATCTGACCCAGAAGAAATCAGACCCCTTGTAACCCAGCTCCCATCAATCAGAGACAATTTTCCTTCCATCCTTACCTAAAGGCTTAGAGAAAGGCTTCTTCATCCCAGATCACTATTTTACCTCATCTGGGTGAATGTGAACCAAGAACAACCTCTGAAGGACTTTTATCTCACCTGCTAGTTGTAGGTGATATCCTAACCTCTCCCAAGGTAGGGATTCTAATTTAGTCCTGAATACCCATCAACTGGTAGCCAAATTTGCTCTCCCACAGGCAGATTTCAGATTATCAACCTCATAGAACTGTTGGGACCTGAATAAGTGCCAAGACTTCCATTACTTGTGCAACATCATCAATGATATAGCTCCATTCCATGGGCCATATTTGATCCTAAAAATGGTAACATGAAATTTTGGACAATTGTTGAAGCAGGAGATTGGTTGTGGGGAGTCAGATTTTATAACAAAAATAAATGCAAACTTCTCCCTGCTCTCAAAGAGGTGGCCATCCATTGGGGTAGAGTGATGGGGGTGCAGGGAATGATAATTAACTATGATGGGCAGTAGCTTTCTCCCAAATCTCTCATTTGACCCTGGTTGAAACCTATTTCATCAACCCTGTTCACAAAATGTCCACTCAGAAACACTTTCAGTTCCCTTTGCCTCTGAGTTTTCACACAGTCTGTTCCCTCTGACTTGAAGACTTGCTTTCCCCTCTCTTGTTCTGGCTCACCCTGACTCAGAGAAACATGGTGTATAAGAGAGTTGACCCAAGTCAAGCTCCTGCATTTGGGCCCAGCTCCAACATTTACTGGTCATGTGATCTAGGCCATTTACTTCCCTTATCTGTAAAATAGGGAGGACTTTTTCCATCTCATACTGTTGTAGTTGGGATGAAATAGGTTAATATATGTGAACACTGTGAACAATGATTGGCTGGTACAGAATAAGACCATGTAAATGCTTGTTGTTATTGTTATAGTTAGGCCATACCTTACTGAGTGTGTCCTAACTAGATTTTTGTGTTTATTGTATTCAGAGCATGAAATTATTACCCATTGTAGCACTCATCATGCTTCATGGGAGATTCTCAGTCACAAATCTGTCTCCTCCAAATGGACTCTAGCAACTTGGAGTGAAGACCAATTCTAACTCATTTTTGCAGTTCTAGAAATTATGACAGTGTCTGACACATAGTAGGTTCAACAAATGTTTGGTAAGTCCTCCAAAGGACACATCCTTCATTGAAATCCAGTAGAATGGGATTGTGTGATTTGGCTGCTGGAGGTGACACTGTTATTTCATCTTACTTATCCTGAGACCCAAGAAATGTTATTGTGAATATTCTTAGCCCTTCCATGTACTTCCTTGTATAGCAGGGTTTGTTTGTTTTTAAACTACCAAATTCTTTTTAATGAAAGAAATAAAATATGAATACCAAACTGTGACCGTTATTGCAATAAGAAAAAGAAAACTGCATATTCCAATCAGTAAATAACAGTAAATAAAAACAACATATACACAAGATTTGTGTGGTCCTCAATAATTTAAAGAGTTTGAGAACTACTATAGCAGGGTTTTGATTGCCCTCACAAAAAAACACTGAGCTTACAACCTCTGTGATCAAACTGTCTAGGAGGTTTAGGAGTACATTTTGGTAAAAATCCACTGTACTCTGCTGCAATCAATCCTCTGTATTTGTTCTGAGGCCATTTAGAAAAGGAGAACTAGAAAATTGTGGAAACATTTGAGGAAGGATTTAAGAAAGTTGTAGGTGGTGAGTACGAAGGCACCTGACAACTAAGACACAATAAAATCTGTCATCTGGGGAAGAGAGTGGCTTGATTTTTATGAATCCTGAGGGTAGACAAGGGACACTGTTGGAAAACACAATAAAAAAAGATCTATGCTTGTTCATGGATGTAGAAAAATGCCACAGTGGCCCATTCTACCTCTTCAGATTTTTCTCACACCATGCACTATGGCCTCAGGAGACTGCTTTGGGCTCCCAGAATGTCCTGTGCCATTTCCACCTCCTAACCATTCATTTATATTTATATATTGTAAATTTAGTTAGAACATGATTTCCTGGTAGAAATCTTCCTGACCTTACTTTTTGAGAATTTCCCGCTCTGCTGTGTACTCCATTGCACTGAACAAAGAATTTACATTGCTTGAAAGGTGCTCAATTATATTACTTGTTATAATTGGTTGCAAAAAAAACGGTGATGCATTCTTCCTCTCTCTGTACCTATGCTTTCTAATGTGATTTTTCAAGTACATTTATTAAGAGCAGGAGACTTTCTCCACCCTTCAAATGGGACCAATATTATTTTTGCTTTAATCATTGGGACAGTAGCAAAGCAGATAAAAGCAGAGAATTGTAAGCACTTGTACACTGGGGTTGCCCTCTTCTTGCTTTTTGAGGACTGAAAATACATGTGAATGAGTCCTGACTGGTTTACTTGATGATAGAGACCATACAGAGGAAGGGTGCAACTGTTGTAGTTACTTTGATTTTAGACCAGCTGGCCACCAGCTGACCTGGCAGCAGATTGAAGATATGTGTGCAAGTCCATTTGAGTGCAGCTGAGCCTGGGCCAGGCCAGAAGAATCTCAAACTACTAATCTGAAAAGTCATGAGCGCAGGAAATGATTGTAAGCCTCTACATTTGGGGTTCTTTTGCTACACCGTAAAAGATAAATAAAACACTTTTTTAAAGGAGGTACTGGAAATTGAACCCAAAACCTCATACATGGGAAGAAGGCACTCAACCACTGATCTCTACCTGCTCCCATAACTAAAAGAGTTTTTAACCAGGCCATTTCTCTCCAAGTGTTGAGAGACCTTCTAGTCATTTTATTTTCAAGAGTGCCTGGCATAGCATCTTACATGTAGTTATTATATAGTAAATCTTTATTAACTGAATGGATGGATTAATAATAAATATTTGTACATGCAAATCTGTGCATAAAATTACATGTGTAATAAAAAATTTTCTGTGAGATATGTCTTTAAATAAATGAAACTCCATGTTGGAGGTACCTGCTTACCAAATGGTAGAAAACTTAAAATTATTTCTTCTTGGGAAGCGGCTGTGGCTCAATCAGTAGGGCTCCCGTTTACCATATGGGAGGCCCCGGGTTCAGTTCCCAGGGCCTCCTGGTGAAGGCAAGCCCGCCCGCACGGCGTGGTTGGCTGATCCAGCAAGCACAAGCAGCAAGGGGGGGATAAATGAATAAATAAATAAAATCTTTAAAAAAAAAAAAAAAAATTATTTCTTCTTAGGGTACTCCCACTGCCTATAGTTCTGCAACTATCTCCAGGGTATAATGAAGTACCAAGGTATTGGAGAAGAACCTCAACACACCCTTGTCCAAGTCTATGTGACTTCCCTGGAGCACTGGCTCTGCTACTTCCATGGCCTGCTTGACTGCAAGCAGCTTGTCATGGCTGGAAGCACCATTAGGGGATTTGGCTCCCTAGGTTCCCCATTTCCCTCTGAATTGTTGCCACCTACTCCAGGACAGTATTAAGAAGCATGGCTCCATCTCTTCCCATTGTCTAGGACTCTGCTTTCCCATTCCAACCCGCTTTCCCCTCCATTTCACTCAGTGAGACCACTTCAATGAGCTGATTTTGAAACAGACCTGTAGAGGCATGCAACTTCGGCCCTGCAGGGTCTAACTACCTCCTTTGAAAAGGAAAGAAGACATAATAAATAAATTGACTCTATTCCAAATACAATTTAGAATTAATTAAAATGAGAAAAGAACTTGTATAATGAAGGTATAGAAAAAATACAATGAACAATGCAAAAATTAAATGCTCTATTTTTCCCATCTTTGGAGAGAGACATTTCTGTTTGCCACTCACACTGTGTGCTGTGCCTGTACTGAGAACCATAGGTCTCGCTGTGAATTTTTTTTTTTTAAGCAGTACATTTTTTCTGTTAGTATAACATTTTTACATATTATTATTTTTACATAAGAAACATTACAGGATTACAGATAATTCATGGAAAAGTACAATGTTCACATATTCTCTGCTATTGTTGATACTTTGTATTTGGGTGGTACTTTTTTTTTAATATTATAAAAGATGCTTAGATTACATAAATGTTATTAAAAAATTACAGGGATTCCCATGTTCTCCACCTCCCACACCTCCCATAACATCTCACATAAACATCTTGCATTAGTGTGGCACATCACCTGCAATGGATATACACATTCTGGGGCTTTGCCACTAAGCCTGGACCATAGTTCACATTGTAGACCACACTCTTTCCCACACAGTTCTGTATGTTATATGCTGATGTAAAATGCCCTATATCTGTCATTGTGATGTTACTCAGGATAATTCCCAAGTCCTGAAAAAGCACCTGTATTACAACTGCTTTTCCCTTCCCTGCCCCAAAAGCATCCAGTGGTCACTGGCTCCACCTCACTGTCATAATTTCTTCCATTGCTTGAATCACAATATGTCTACAACAGAATACCATTAAGTCCACTCTAGTCCCTAGCTCTTCCCTCAATCCTGAGGGGACTGGAATGTGATGTCCACTCCACCTCCATGTGAGAGTGGGCTTATATCCCATGGATATGGTGGACAGGATTATCCTGCCTGCAGCTGCAGGCTTTCTCCATTCCCTGGGATGGCCATTGTCCATCATCGTCTCCTCACCAGGTGACTTGGGTGAGTCCATTGAGCTGTAGAGTAGGAGTTGCAGCTCCACTGAGATTCCAGGCACAGCTGGCACATAGGCAGACCAGAAGCTCCAGTCTCTGAAAGTACATCTACAAACTCCAGCCTCACTTATAGGTTTGAATAGAAGGGACTGATGGACCATGTGCAGGGAGGACTTATTTGAGTCCAAGTCTGCCACTCTCAGGAGCACAGATTCCAAAGTAGAGCCCACTGATAAGGCATCAATCTCTGGGGCTATCCCCCCCTTATATAAGACCTGGGTGTCTCCAGGGCCCTCAGGAGCCCCTCTGTATGGGGTGATATCCACTTTGGTGTTCTATGGCTCCTACTGAGGTGTGCGTAAGTGTTACCTCTGGTATGACCTCCCGACTCTCTTTGAAGTCTCTTAGCCACATGAACTCCTTTGTCTTTACCTTTTCCCCCTTTTATTCAAGGTCTTTTTCCATTCGTATTGCCAGTTGGCACTTGGTATTAATCCCTCGTTGCAAGGGAGGCTCATCCCCGGGAGTCACGTCCCATGTTGGGAGGAAGGTAATGTATTCATATGCTGAGTTTGGCTTAGAGAGAGGCCACATTTGAGCAAAAAGGAGGCTCTCAGATGGCAACCCTTAGGCACCCCATAACAGTAGGCTAAGTTTCAATTCCAAGAGCAAAGATTCGTAAGACCAGTCATCAATAACAAGAACCAATCAGTGGACCATCCTCATTTGCCAGACACTGCCCCTGCACTCAGAGGATTATTGCTGCTCTCTTGGAGAATGTGGCAGAACTCTCCAGGCTGGGAATTCAGTGTTCCCTCATTCTGAGGGATTGCCTACCTACTGTGACCATGCCCCACCCCTTGATCATTTGAACGATTTTATATATTTTTCATGTATATTCAGGTGAACTTCCTCCCATGAAACCCCCATCCAGGACACCCCCACCAATGATCCTCTACTGACTCCATTTTAACCCTTCTGTGATCTAAACCTTCCTTGAAGATGAAGCCCAAATAATAGCCAAATGCAATTAATCAGAAAATGAAATAATAATGATAAGCTTAAATGTAAGAGATAAAATAACATGGAAACTCAGGAAAAAAAAACCCTAAAATTAAAATAAAATTAAAGGATTGGGACATTCAAAAAATGGGAAAAAAATTTTTAATATAAAAAATTTATTATTACTATTTTTTCCTTCTATCACTGCATTATCGGGTGTCCGGTCTGTACCATGGCACCTACCCCTCTCACTGCCCAGTGTCTCCCAAGTTCTCACTTAATTTTCAAAGAAGTTTTAGGTCACAGCACACAGAATACTAGAGACTCTCATATACCCAACCTCCTTCCCCTTTCCTCACCCCATATTAAAACCTTTTTTATGTGGATGGTAGCATTGTTATAACTGTTATACGGATAGTGAAACATAGCTACTAAACTTTGTCAATGGTTTACAGTATAGTTTACAATTTAGACAGTACAGTTTAATGATTTTTGATTATATTTACCATGTCCTGTGTCCATTACTGTAAGGTAATGAAAAACATTTCCCCTGACCACTAAATACCCCCTGTATGATCTTTTCTGTTCCTTCTTCCCCATCCCCCTGGGGCACATAACACTCCCCTGTCTTAACTAGTTGGATGACAAGATTCATAGATACATGCAACAAGAAGTCTGACAAGCTGATTATCCTCCCCTCTTAGGCACCTAGTCCCCATCCCATCTCTCCCCTCAGTATCCTGGGTTTTCTAGCCGCCCTTCCTAATCTACATACCTGTCGACCCTGCACCACCAAACCTAGTAATATCACTACCCACCTTTCCTATGCTTCAATATGCAACTATACTCAATCACTTTACCATAGATTATGTCCATATGGCTGATGGCTCACAAACTTCTCTTTCTCTCACTTGTTAACCTATCCTTCACACAATGGTCCTCAGGAATGGCTTCGTTTCCTCAATTAAAATCAGTGAGGTCATATAATGCTCATCCTTCAATGTCTGACTTGCTTCACTCAACATAAGGTCTTCAAGATTCATCAATGTTATTCTGTGTGTTAACACTTTATTCCTTCTTACAGCTGAGTATGTATGTATGTATGTACCACATTTTGTTTATCCATTCATCTGTTGATGGGCACCAGGGCTGATTCCAACTTTTGGCAATTGTGAACAATGCCGTTATGAACATTGGTGTGCATATATCTGTTCGTGTCTTTGCTTTCAATTCTTCTGGGCATATACGCAGCAGTGGAATCGCTGGATCATATGGAAGATCTACTGTTAGTTTTCTGAGGAACCGCCAAACTGTCCTCCACAGTGGCTGGACCATTCCACAATCCCACCAGCAGTGGATGAGGGTCTGCTGTTTTTTTAATAGCTGCCATTCTGATGGGTGTAAGATGGTATCTAATTGGAGTTTTGATTTGCATTTCCCTAATAGCTGGTGATGTTGAGCATTTTTTTCATGTGCTTTTTAGCCATTTGTATTTCTTCTAGGAGAAGTGTCTTTTCAGGTCACTTGCCCATTTTTTAAATAGGTTGCTTGTCTTTTTATTTTCGAGGTGTAGGATTTCTTTATATATGCAGGATATTAGGCTCCTATCAGACATATGGTTGCCAAATATTTTCTTCCATTGGGTAGGCTGCCTTTTTATTTTCTTGATAACGACCTTTGAGGTGCAGAAGTTTTTAATTTTGAGGAGATCCCATTTATATATTTTTCGCTGGCTGCTCTTGCTTTGGGTGTGAAGTTCATAAAACCATTTCCTATTACAAGGTCCTGTAGATGCTTCCCTACATTATCTTCCTAGGTCTTTGTGGTTTTGACTCTTATATTTAGATCTTTGATCCATCTTGAGTTGATTTTTGTGTAAGGTGTGAGATGGTATTCCTCTCTCATTCTTTTGGACATCGATATCCAGTTCTCCTAGCACCACTTGTTAAAGAGGCCATTCTCTCCCAACTGAGTGGGCTTGGTAGCCTTGTCAAATATCATATGGCTGTATATGCGAGGATCTATATCAGGACTCTCAATTCAGTTCCATTGGTCAGTATATCTATCCTTGTGCCAATACCATGCAGTTTTGAGCACTGTAGCTTTGTGGTATGTTTTAAAGCCAGGTAATGTGATACCTCCAAACTTCATTTTTCTTTTTCAATATGTCTTTGGTGATTCGGGACCTCCTACCTTTCCAAATATATTTTGTAGTTAGTTTTTCCAGTTCCTTAAAAAAAAAAACAGTGTTTATTTTTATTGGGATTGCATTAAATCTGTAGATTAGTTTGGGTAGGATAGACATCTTGATGATGTTTATTCTTCCTATCCATGAACAGGGAATATTCTTCCATTTATTTAAGTCTTCTTTGATTTCTTTTAACAGTGTTGTGTAGTTTTCTGTATATAAGTCCTTTACATCTTTAGTTAAATTTATTCCTAGGTATTTGATTCTTTTATTTACTATTGTAAATGGTCTTTTTTTCTTGATTTCCTCCTCAGATTGATCGTTATTGGTGTATAGAAATGCTACTGATTTTTGAGCATTGATCTTATAGCCTGCAACATTACTGAATGCCTTTATAAGTTCCAGAAGCTTTGTTGTAGATTTCTCAGGGCTTTCTATGTATAGGATCATGTCATCTGAAAATAATGAAATTTTTAATTCTTCTTTTCCAATTTGGATGCCTTTTATATCTTTTTCTTGCCTCGGTGCTTGAGCAAGTACTTCTAAGACAATGTTAAATAGGAGTGGTGATAGTGGGCATCCTTGTCTTGTTCCCGATCTCAGAGGGAAGGCTTTTAGAATTACACCATTGAAGATGATGTTAGCTTTGGGTTTTTCATATATACCCCCTATCATATTCAGAAAGTTTCCTTCTATTTCTATCTTATGCAGTGTTTTTTATCAGGAAAGAGTGCTGTATTTGTTGAATGCTTTTCCTGCATCTATAGAGATGATCATGTGATTTTTTTTCTTTCAATCTGTTTATGTGGTGTATTACATTGATTGATTTTCTTATATTGAACCATCCTTGCAAACCCAGGATAAAACCCACTTGGTCATGGTGTATAATCCTTTTGATATGTTGTTGAACGCGACTAGCAAGTATTTTGTTGAGGATTTTAGCATCTAGGTTCATTAGAGAAATTGGTCTGTAATTTTCCTTTCTTGTGTTATCTTTGTTTGGTTTTGGTATTAGGGTAATGTTGACATTGTAGAATGAGTTAGGCAATATTCCTTTTACTTCTATTCTTTGGAAGAACTTAAGCAGAATTGGTGTTAGCTCTTTCCAGAATGTTTGGTAGAATTCAGCTGTGAAGTCATCTGGTCCTGGGCTCTTCTTAGTTGAGAGGTGTCTGATGACTGACTCTATTTCTTTACTTGTAATTGGACTGTTGAGTTCATCAATTTGTTCATTCATCAATGTAGGCTCTTTGTGAGTTTCTAGAAATTTGTCCATTTCCTCTAAATTATCATTATTTGTTGGCATATAATTTTTCAAAGTATCTTCTTATGATACTCTTTATTTCTGTGGGGTCAGTAGTGATATCCCCTTGTTCATTCTTTATTTGGGGTATTTGCATCTGTTCACTCTTTTTCTTTGTTGGTCTGGCTAAGGGTGTGTCAATTTTATTGATATTCTCTAAGAACCAGCTTTAGATTTTATTTTTTTCTAGTGCTTTCTAATTCTCTATTTCATTTAGTTCTGCTCTAATCTTTGTTATTTCCTTCTTTCTACTTCCTTTAGGTTTAGTTTGTTGTTGTTTTTCCAGTTCCTCCAAGTGTGCAGTTAGGTCTTCAATTTTAGCTCTTTCTTCTTTTTTAATATATGTGTTTATGGCTATGAACCACCCTCTCAGGACAGCTTTGGCTGCATCCCCTAGGTTTTGATATGTTGTGTTGTCATTTTCATTAGTTTCAAGGTAGTTACTGATTTATTTTGAGATTTCCTCCATGACCCACTGTTTGTCTAAGAGTGTGTTGTTTAACTTCCATATCTTTGTGCCTAACCTGTTTCTCTGGCCCTTAGTGATTTCCAATTTCATTCCATTGTGCTCAGAGAAATTACTTTGTATAATTTCAATCTTTTTTAATTCATTGAGAGTTGTTCTGTGGCCTAGCATGTGATCTATCTTGGAGTATGATCCATGTGCACTCGAGAAGAATGTAAATCCTGCTGTATTTGGGTGCAGTGTTCTGTATATGTCTATTAAGTCCAGGTCCCCTAATTTATTGTTCAGTCTTTGTTTCTTTATTGATTCTCTGTCTGGATGTTCTGTCTAATGATGATATATATACTAAGCTCTCAATATTTATATGGTTTTAAAATTTTCTATTGACACAGACCTGTCATCTATGAATAATGACAAATGTTTGATTCCTTTTTTTGCCTTATTGTGCTGTGTTGGCCCTCTGCTATTAATTATTTAAAAGAAACAACAACAAAAAGCATCCATATTTTATTGCTAATTTTTCTCATCTTTTTATTAGAGAATTTTTAGGTTTATCAAAAAATCATGCAGAAAGTAGAGAGTTCCCATATACCCCTCCCGCACACAGATTTCCTTATTATTAATATTGTGCATTAATGTTGTACCTTTGTTATAACTGATGAAAAAAACATTGTTATAATTACATGATTAACCATAGTCTATAGATTACACTAGGTTTCATTCTTTGTGATATATAATTCTATATTTATTTAAAATTTTTATTTGGTAAAAATACCTCACTGTGATTTTCATTTACATCTCTCTAAAGACTAATGAAATTGGACACTATCACATGTGCTTGTTGGTCAGTTTCCATTGTTTGTGGAGTAATGTCTATGCTGGTCCTTGACCATTTTTTAATGGACATGTTTATCTTTTTGCTGTTGGGATGAAAGAGTTATTTATACTTTCTGGATATTAAACCCTTAACAGGTATATGATTTGCAAATATTTTGTCCTATTCTGTATATTGAATTTATAATTTCTTGATGGTGTTCTTTGATAAGAAAACATAAATTGTGATGAAGCCCAGTATGTTTAATTTAAATTATTTGCATTTGTGTCATATCTAAGAATTGATTTCCAAATCCAAAGTCATAAAGATCTAACCCCTATGTTTTTTGTTTTTTTTTTTTTGGTTTTTTGGTTTTTTGTTTTTGTTTTTTTATATATGTATTTTTAGAGATGCTTACATTATATAAATGTTACATAAAAATTACAGGGATTTCCATGTTCCCCACCTCCCACACCTCCCATAACATCTCACATAAACATCTTGCATTAGTGTGGCACATCACCTGCAATGGATATACACATTCTGGGGCTTTGCCACTAAGCCTGGACCATAGTTCACATTGTAGACCACACTCTTTCCCACAGAGTTCTGTATGTTATATGCTGGTGTAAAATGCCCTGTATCTGTCATTGTGATGTTACTCAGGATAATTCCCAAGTCCTGAAAAAGCACCTGTTCTACAACTGCTTTTCCCTTCCCTGCCCCAAAAGCATCCAGTGGTCACTGGCTCCACCTCATTGTTATAATTTATTCCATTGTTTGAATCACAATATGTCTACAACAGAATACCGTTAAGTCCACTCTAGTCCATAGCTCTTCCCCAAATCCTGAGGGGACTGGAATATGATGTCCACTCCACTTCCATGTGAGAGTGGGCTTATATCCCATGGATACAGTGGATGGGATTATCCTGCCTGCATCTGCAAGCTTTCTCCATTCCCTGGGATGGTCATTGTCCATCATCATCTCCTCACCAGGTGACTTGGGTGAGTCCATTGAGCTGTAGAGTAGGAGTTGCAGCTCCACTGAGATTCCAGGCACAGCTGGCACATAGGCAGGCCAGAGGCTCCAGTCTCTGAAAGTACATCTACAAACTCTAGCCTCACTTATAGGTTTGAATAGAAGGGACTGATGGACCATGTGCAGGGAGGACTTATTTGAGTCCAAGTCTGCCACTCTCAGGAGCACAGATTCCAAAGTAGGGCCCACTGATAAGGCATCAATCTCTGGAGCTATCCCCCCTTATATAGGACCTTGGTGTCTCCAGAGCCCTCAGGGGCCCCTCTGTGTGGGGTGATATCCATTTTGGTGTTCTATGAGATCCTACTGAGGTGTGCGTAAGTGTTACCTCTGGTATGACCTCCCGACTCTCTTTGAAGTGTCTTAGCCACATGAACTCCTTTGTCTTTACCTTTTCCCCCTTTTATTCAAGGTCTTTTTCCATTCGTATTGCCAGTTGGCCCTTGGTATTAATCCCTTGTTGCCAGGGAGGCTCATCCCCAGAAGTCATGTCCCATGCTGGGGGGGAAGGTAATGCATTCATATGCTGAGTTTGGCTTTGAGAGAGGCCACATTTGAGCAACAAGGAGGCCCTCAGGTGGCAACACTTAGGCACCCCATAACAGTAGGCTAAGTTTCAATTCTAAGAGCAAAGACTCATAAGGCTAGTCATCAATAACAAGAACCCATCAGTGAACCCTCCTCCTTTGCCAGACTCTGCCCCTGCACTTGGCGGACTGTTGCTGCTCTCTTGGAGAATGTGGCAGTGCTCTCCCGGGTGGGAATTCAGTATTCCCTCATTTATTGAGTGATTGTCTACCCACTGTGACCATGACCCACCCCTTGATCATTTGAACAATTTTATATATCTTTCATGTATATTCAGGTGAACTTCCTCCCATGAAACCCCCATCCCAGACACCCCCCACCAATGATCCTCTCCTTCCCCCTCTGTAACCCTTCTGTGATCCAAACCTTCCTTGAAAATGAAGCCCATATAATAGCCAAATACAATTAATTAATCCCTATGTTTTGGCCTAAGAGTTTTAGAGTTTTCATACTTACATTAAGGTCTTTAGTCCATTTTGAGCTCATTTTTGTATATGGTGTGAGGCTGGGAACCAATTAGTTTATTTTGCCTGAAAATATCCATTTGTACCAGCACTTGTCACCTTGTCAAAAATCAATTGAACATACATGCATGGGTTCAGCTCTGGACTCTCAATTCTAAACCATTGGACTATATTGTATGTCTATTCTTTTGCCAGTAACATCTTATTTTGATTAGTGTTGCTTTGTAAAACATTTTGAAATAGTGAAATGTGGGCTCCCCAACTTTGCTCTTCTTTTTCAAGATTGTGTGGGGTAGTTCATGTACTTTAGAATTCCATGTACAATTTAGGATATTTTTTTCTATTTTTTAAAAGGGTGTTTGGGTTTTTTGATGGGGATTCACCCAATATGTAGATCAGTAGTGTTGTTTCTTAACATTATGAAGTCTTTGAATCCATGAGTACCGGATGCCTTTCTATTTAAATCTTCTTGAATTAGTTTCAGCAATGTTTTGTAGCTTTTACTATATACATCTTGCACCTCCTCTTCTAAAGTTATTCCTAAGTATATAATTATTAATTATAATTATTTTCCTTCTATTTTAAATAGAATTATTTTCATAATTTCTTTTTCAGGTTGTTCATTTCTAGTTTATAGAAATAAAATTGAATTTTGCCTATTGATCTTGTTTCTTGGACTTTTGATGAATTATTACCTCTGATGTTTTGTGGATTTTTTTGGATTATCAATATATAAGATCATGACATCTATGAATGGAGATAATTTTGCCTTTTAAATTATTTATATCCTGAATAAATTTGAAATTAAATGGTTTTAAATGGATACAATATCATTAGATTTTTTTTTTAAATCACCATTGTAAAACCAATTAAATTTTGTTTAATAAAACCTTATCCAAATTTGTAAATGGTGTAGATTTTTTAAACAACACCCATAACAGTTGGGTCCTGCAAAAGATGTTTCTAGTAAACAATAGTTACTTTAAAAGTATTGAAGTTTTATCATAATAATTTGTCAACTATAGCAATTCTTTAAAATGAAAACAAGTTTAGTTAATTAATAAAATTTTAAAGCATTGATGAGTTTGCTAACATTAAAACCAAGAATGTAAAAATTATAGTACAAATTGTTTTGGATATAAATAATCTATTTAAACTTTAATTATTGTGAGATCTAATATGTATAGCTTTCAATTTTCAACTACTTTAGTGCTGTTAGAAAAAAGAAACCATTTAAAATTATTAAAATTATTAAAATCATGTATATAGTCATGCACATTTTCCCTTTAGACTCAGGGTACAAAATGTCTCAGTTAAACATTCATTATATCTCCAATTCATGTGCCAAGAATGTCCCAATATTTTGTACATACATTTCACAATTGTATATGTGTCTCCTTACTCTCTGAATCTATATTGGGATTTTCCCAAAAACATCCCTAATATGCAACAAATCCTACAGCATCCTATGATTTCCAGTCATAAAACAACAATAAATGAGTACTTTTGTAAAATATTGTATGATAAATTTAAGAATTAAATGCATGCAATCATTTCAAAAAATGAAAAGTTCTGTGCTTGCTATTTAAAATAAAAATATCTATTAAGGCAACACTCCCCCTTCAGTATCAGGTTCACAAACAGGAAGATTTTTATTTATTATTGACGCCCCACTTCCTCTGAGTTATCCCAAAGCCACAAGTGCACTCCTGGGGGTTGGTGCTTGAGGAAGAAAGCACTTGTATGCACCATGGATGCAAAGCCAGCTTCAGTGTAGGTAAACACCTAGGAATTTCATCCAGTACCTAAGAGACAAATTGGTCAGAAAATGCAAGTTTAGATAGCCCTTCTCAACCAACCAGGCACAGCACTGTTTTCTTTGGGATCACTATTTATTGGTTGCCTTTCTTCTCCTCTCCACCCTCTCTCTGGATCCCTGAATTTCAGGGTTCAGATTATTTATCATAATTTTAGGAAATTCAAACAGAAATGGAGGCAACTGATTAATGGCCTGAATGGACTGTATCATGATAACAAGAAAAAAAGTATAAGCTCAATATATAAAAGTCAGTTGCTCTTCTGTATGCCAAGAATGAAAACTCATAATCTGAATTAAAAATAAATAAATGCTATTATTTAAAACAACAAAAATAAGAAATATGTAGGTGCAATATGTATACAGAAAACTATGAAATTCTGTTTAAAGAAACCAAAGAAAATCTAAATAAATTAATAATTATTGCTTTTCATGATGGGAAGACTCAAAATTAAGATGTCAATTCTTGACAACTTGGTCTATATGTTCAATCCCATTCCACTATAAATCTCAACAAGCAATTTTCTAGAAAAGAAAAATCTATTTCTAAACACAGAAGATCCTACAAAACCCTGATGAAGAACAAAGTTGAAGAACTCACACTTCCTGATTCAAGACTTGTAAACATACATTAATCAGGACAGCATGATAAGATGAAAGTATTAGACACAAAAAATAAATGAAATGGAGAGCCCAAAAATAGACCTATGCAAATATAGTCTTTGCCAAAGGAGCAAAGGCAATTTAATTCAAGAAGGATGTCTTTCAACAAACAGCAATGGAACATTTGGACAATTATAAAAAAAAATGAACACAGACACAAACTTAACTGACTACAAAAATACTACATTCAAAATAATTTAAGACTTAAATGTAAATTGCAAAACTATAAAATTCTTGAATACAGGAAAAATCTATGTGACTTTGGGTTTGGTTATAACCTCTTATACAACACAAATATAATTCATAAAAGAAATTAAGATGGTGGATTTTATTAACATTAAAATTTTATTCACTGAAAAGATACTGTTAATACAATGAAAATGGAAACCACATATTTGGATAAAATATTCATAAAATACATATACAAGCCCTTGTATCTAAATATGCAAAAAATAATCATAAAAATTTTCAAGAAGAAATCAGCTCAATTAAATGGTAGTAATGGCAACACAACATTGCACTGGTAGTTAATATAATTGAACTGCACACACTTCACAATGGTTAAAATGGACTTTTTTGTTTTTATATGATTACAGTAAAATTTTCAAAAAAGTCTACAAATTTCAATAAAACCAACTCAAAAGAAAATATACAAGTGGATATAGGTATACACAAAGATGCTCAACATCACTTATCATTGTGCAAAAGCAAATTAAACCCAAATGACTAACTATTACATAACTTTTCAAATGGCTAAAATCCAAAAAAGAGAGAACACTGCTGATAAGGATGCAGAACAACAGGAATTCTCTTTTGATGCTGGTAGGAAAACAAGATGGTACAGCCACTTTGGTAGACTGTTTGACATTTCTTTCAACGCTAAATATGATATCACCGTACAATCAAGTAACCACACTCCTAGATATTTAGCCAACTGGTTTGAAAACTTGTTCACACAAAATACAGCACTCAAATATTTACAGAAACTTAATTTATAATGGTGAAAAACTTGAAGCAGTCATGGTATCGTTCAGTAGGGAAACAGATAAACATATTGTCGTACATCAGTGCATTGGGATACTATCCAGTGATGAAAAGGATTGAGCTAGTAAGTCATGCTAGTAAGGATTGAGCTAGTAAGTCATAGTATGAATGAATCTTAACCACATATTGCCAAGTGAAAGGAGCCAATCTGAAAAGGCTAAATACTGAATGGTTCCAACAATATGCCATTCAGGAACAGCAAAATTTAGAGACTATAATGGCATAGTTCACTTTATTGCACTTTGTGTTTTTAAAAATTGAAGCTATGCAGCAATCCTACTTCAAACAAGTCCATTGGTGCCATATTTCCAACAGTATATGCTTGCTTCATGTCTCCATGTCACATTTTAGTAATTCTTGCAATATTTCAAACTTTTTTGTGATTATTATATCTGATATGGAGATCTGTTATCTTTGATGTTACAGTTGTAATTACTTTGAGACTCCATGGACTGTGCCAACATAAAAGGGTGAGCATAATTGATAAATATTGCATGTGTTCTAAATACTCCACCAACTGGCCTTTCCCATCTCTCTCCCTCTCCCTAGTCCCTGAAACACAACATTGAAATTAGGTCAGTCAATAATCCTACTTTGGATGCTAAGTGTTCAAGTGAAAAGAAGAGACGTGTGTCTTTTACTTTAAATCAAAAGCTAGAAAGACTGGAAGCAGATGTGGCTTAAGCAGTTGAGAGCCTGCTTTCCATTGGGAGATCCTAGGTTTTGTCCCCAGTGTCTTCTAAAAGCAAAAAAACAATCAAACAAATGAAAAAACCAACTCAAGGGAGCTGATGTGCCTCAGTGGTTGAATGCCAGCTTCCCACATACAAGGTCTGGGCCTCAATCCCTGGCCCTGGTACTTTAAAAAAAGCAACTAGAAAGCTTAAGATTAGTGAGGAAAGCATGTTGAAAGCTGAGATAAGCCAAGAGCTAGGCCACATGTGTCAAATATTTAGGCAAGTTGTGAATGCAAAGGAAAATTTCTCAAAGAAATTAAAAATGCTACTCCAGTGAACACACTAATGATAAGAAATTGAAACAGCTTTATTAATGATATGGAGAAAGTTTTAGTGGTTTGCATGGAAGATCAAACCAACCACAACGCTTCTATAAGTGAAACCCTAGTACAGAGCAAGGCACTAACTCTCCTATTCAGTGAAGGCTGAGAGAGGTGAGGAGGCTGCAGAAGAAAAACTTGAAATTATAGGTTTAAGGAAAGCTGGTCCCATAACATAGAACTAAGGAGAAGCAAAAAGTGCTAATGAAGTTATACATAATATAAAAGTAAGGAGAAGCAAAAGGTGCTGATGTACAAGCTGCACCAAGTTATCTAGAAGATCTAACTAATGTAATTGGTGAAGAAGGGTACACTAAACAACAGATTTTCAATGTATATAAAGCAGCCTTATATTTGGAAGGATATGCCATCTAGGACTTTCATAGTGATCAAAGAGCAATCATATTTTGAAAAGAATCTTTTCTGAGCAGTAGTTCTCAACAGGGGTCTTAAAATATTCAGTAAACTGTGTTGTAAACAGATGGTCTCTCATCCAGGTTTTTTTGTTCCATTTATAAAGCACAAGCAGAATATATTTAGCATAATTCTTAAGAACCCTAAGATTTTCAGAATGATAAATTAGCAGTAGCTTCAAATTAAAGTCATCAGCTGCATTAGCCCCTAACAAGAGATTCGATCTGTCCTTTGAAGTTTGGAAACCAGGCAGTGACTTCTCCTCTCTTACCATGAAAGTCCTATGGGAATGGATAGCCTCTTATTGTGGAGCCCATGCTTGGTGTCTGTGGTAAAGGACTGTGCAATAGTAACAAGATAAAGAAGAATGTTACTTCCCCTTAAAGGAGAAAATGGGCTTCTTCCTTCAACAGGGGTAATTGTATCAGTGTCATTCTGAAGAGGATATTTTATTCAACCTCTTGGATTATTCCCTTGGACAAACTTGAAATTCATCACAGAAGAGGGGAAGATTGCAACTTAGGAAAATTTCATTCTGTTTTGTTCAGTTTTTCCTCTGCAGAGCAATGGCCCTTGATCATTTCATTCCCTGTTTTTAGTTCAATTCCTTTTGTCTTTGTTTCTTGCTATTCAATGAGAAGTAGAAAAATTTTTTTCAGAAGCAGAGGGGTGGCCACTGTGAACTTTCTTCCAATCAAGGGGGTTTATCCCTGACATAGATACTGCAGTGAAATATTGTCTTGATGAATCCTTGATCACTATCGAGGTTCAGCTCCTCAAGGCAGCCAATTCCACTCAGGTTACCAGGAGATCACAGTTGTGTAAACAGCCACAGGTGGACCTGGACATGAAGACAGGAACATAAGGTGAGTTGAAGGAGGGCTGAGATGGATGGATAAGGAAGTGTGTTCAGGAAGCTTGAGACAGGAGTCTATGCCTGAGATACTAGAAGCTGATCAAAGGAGAAGAGTTCTCAACAGACTCAACTTTGAGGAAAGTAGTGAACAACTGAAGGAGAAGGATCCCAGGAGCCTCCTCTCCATCTCTAGGCTCCTCTGCCCAGTATCAGGCCCTGGGCCCTAT
Source organism: Tolypeutes matacus (assembly GCA_026826555.1). NCBI lineage: Eukaryota > Metazoa > Chordata > Mammalia > Cingulata > Chlamyphoridae > Tolypeutes > Tolypeutes matacus. Next base: position 11,397,782 of record JAKSZT010053840.1, on the reverse strand, counting down.
AATTTCACCCCAACCTATCACCTGCCCAACCAATCCCCAGTTGAGGTTCTGGAAGTGACACAATGGGACATCTGTGACATCACCCTCATCCCTCATTTTCTTTGGAGATGCCATAGAACTGTCTCATCCTACTGCCTAACCCAGAACCACTTTTTCCATAACACTACTGTCCCCTGCCAGCTCCGACATCCATCTCCATCCATCCATCAGCTCTAGAACTTCTGTAGATTCAGAAAATATCCCACATTCACAGAGAAATTCTTGGCAGTCAGAGAAGATAACTTGCCATGAGCATAACACTAGCTAGAAGAGAAAGCCATCCTCAAAACAGGTACACAAGGCTGTATAACCTCCCAGAGACTACTTCTTCTTAGAGACCCAGGGTGCAAGTATGGACATCAGACTGAAGCCAATGGGTGCATTGGTCCAGCAGTCAAGGCCTGGTAAGAAACAGATGGTGCACAAAACTGGATAATTGTTTAAAAGTGTTAAATAAAGCACTCTTTACAATTTTCATTATCTGCAATATCATAGAAGCAAATGCCTAACTTTATTACCATTTCGTTCCATATCTTTTCTCTGACTGTTGGTCCTATGTTCAATGGACATTAAATCCAAGGGTACATGGTTCCAGGACACTTGATTAAACAATTTGCTACCCCTTCTGGAATGTTGAGGTGAGTCTACTGCCTTTCCTTCTATCTAACTCAACCACATATTTTTCCTGAAAGTCAGTTCCCTGGTTTAATTTTTGTAGTAGTTTTGTTTGTTTTAGTTACAACTGGAGCAGGATAAAATTATGAATAACAAATGAGATTCCTTACTGCCATTTCATGCCATATTTCCATGTGATCTTCCATTCCATTGATCCAGTGGCCTTTGCTACTTGTTAGTGGGGTTTATTAATTTATGAGAAGATACTAAATCATAATCTGAACAAAGAAGCCCATCTCAGCTTTTGTGTTCTTTAAGAATCTTTAAAAAAAATTTATCCTGGAGACTGTGGACTTTCAAGTCCTTGTTTACACATCTGGGTTATCTCAGAATAAAAGCAAGTCCTGGAAACACAGGGCATTTGGTATAAACCATACATTGAAAAGAGATTAAGTGAAGACCTCGGCACCTTGCCCATTAGATAAACAATTAAGGTTGTCAATTAATATTGACAGATTTGAATGGAGAAATATATGGTTCTTCATAACTAAGATACTTCAATACATTGAATAATGTATTCAATAATTATTCAATACATTGAATAATGGAGCAGATATATAAACAGAAGATCAATAAGGAAATAGAAAACTTGAATACTCTTAACCATGGAGACCTAACAAAGATAGATAGAAGATGGATAGATGACAGATAGATAGATAGATGATAGATAGATAGATAGATAGATAGATAGATAGATAGATAGATAGACAGATAGATAGATAATAGAATGATAGAATCTATCACTAACAGCAGCAGAATACACATTCTTTTCTAGTACACTTGGATCTTTCTCCAGGATAGACTATATGTTAGGTCAAAATCTGTCTCAATAGATTAAAAAATTTGAAACCATGCAATGCATCTTCCTTAACCAAAATGGAATAACACAGCCAAATTTCAATAACAAGGATTAGTGGAAAATTCACAAATAAGTAGAAATTAAACAATGTACCTTTAAACAATCAGAGAAGAAATCACAAGGAAATTAGGAAATATCTTTAGGTGAATGAAAAGGAAAACAGAACATACCCAACCTTATGGTTTGCAGCAAAGGCTGTGCTGAGACAGAACATATAGCTCTAAATGCTTATAGTAAAAAAAGAAAAAAAATCTCAAATCAGAGATCTAACCTCCCAATTAGAGTATTTAAGAAAAGAAGAGCAAACTAAACCTAAAAGTAGGCAGAAGGATGAAAATAAACAATCAAGCATAGATAAATCCAGTACAGAGAAAAAACCAATATAAATAATCAACTATACCAAAAATTGATTCTTTGACTAGACTGATGAAGAAAGCAAAATCAACAAATGGAGTATAACAGCAACACACAAAGATCAGTAGGATTTCTCTACATGAGTAAGGAAAAGTATGTAGAGGAAATCAAGGGAAAAAACCATTTACATACTGTGGCAGTTTGATGTAATTATGAATTCCAAAAATATAATTGAATCATGCTTGTAAACTGATCTGTTAATCTGGGCATGATTAGGTTAGGATTAGGGCGTTGAGCCCCACCCCTTGGTGGGTGGGGAATCGAATATAAAAGGCAAGGCAAAGGACAGTTGAAGCAGTCTTTTGAGAAGCAGTTTTGATATTGGAAAGAAGGCCCCAGGAGAAGAGAAGCAAGCCGTTCGCCTGATCGTCTACAGCTGACCTTGTGGAGGAAACAGGAGCTAAACCCGGAGAGAAACGCAGCCCCGGGAAGAGAGGAACCCCAGAAGCCTGAACCCTGGCAAACGCTGGCAGCTGTCTTGCTCTAACACGTGGCAATGAACTGTGGTGAGAGAAGAAACTTAAAGCTTTATGGCCTGGTATCTGTGGACTTCCACCCCAAATAAATACCCTTTATAAAGACCAACCCATTTTTTTTTTTTTTTTTTTTTTTTTTGCTATTTCACATTAGCACCCCTTTGGCTAACTAATACACATACCAAGTAATAGAATCAAATAGCTATGAATAAATCTAACCAAGAATGTAAAGGAAATACATTTGTGGCAGTTTAGACAAGTTACACAATTGTCAGTAATTTAACTATTTTAAATTGATCCAAAAGGAGGAACTAAGAACTAGGGCAGACATGTGTGGGCCTGGGAAAGAGTGGTTAGGGAGATTTTTTGTTTTTCATTTTCATTACATTTTCTAATTAGATTGAATGCATCTTCTTTATTAGAGAAATTGTGAGTTTACAAAGCAGTCATGCATCACATTTGGTATTCCCATACAGCCCCACCAATCACATCTTGCATTATTGTGGAACATTTTTTATAATTGATAAAAGAACATTCAAATGCTACTTACAATAGTCCATAACTTATATTGGGTGTATTTTTCCATAAACCACCCTATTTTTAATACCACATATTATTATTTTGTATTTATTATAGTGTATTAAGGAATGTTCTCATACGTGTACTGTTAATCATGGTCCATCACCCACCTCAAAGTTCACTGTTATACAGCCCTAAGCCTTGTAAAATTCATCCAAGTTATATGATTACTCAGTCTCTCAGTTTCATCACAGAGTTGTGCTTTCCTCCCCACACTCAGTTTTAGAACATTTTCTACTTCAAAATAGAGAGATCCCCTAACCCCTTATATGCCCCTATTTTTGACCCTTGGCATTTATATAGTGTCTTTGTTGTCTTTGATGCAACAATATTACAATATTATGATTATCTATAGTCTATAAGTCACATTAGTTGTATTTTTCCCATGTATCACCACATTAACATCTTGAAATAGTGGCATACATTTGTTCTAGTTTATTTGTGCTATTAGCCACTACCAAACTCACTATGTTATACAATCCCCAAATTCTCCTCTAGGTTTCTTTCTATCAACTTTAACATCCCTAGACTACCCCTTTAAGCCATCATCACATTTATAAATCAGCAGTTAGTTATACTCCCTATAATGTGCTAACATCAACTCTATCAATTTCCAAAAATTTACAACCTTATTTAAAATTCTACATACATTAAGCATCAGCTCCACTTTACCAACCCTTGTTCTATCTCCTAGTGACCTATACTCTAGATTTTTAATCCCTGAGTTTACACATTGTATTTATTTCATATTAGTGAAACCATACAATATTTGTCTTTTTGGCTTATTTCACTCAGCATACTGTCCTCAAGGTTCATCAACATTGTCATATGCATCTTGATTTCCTTTTTTCTTACAGCTGAATAGTATTCCATTGTAGGTATATACCACATTTTGTTTGTCCATTTATCATTTGATGGATACTTGGGCTGGTTCCATATTTTAGCAATTGTGAACAATGCTGCTATGAACATTGGTGTGCAAATGTCTGTTGGCATTTTTGCTTTCAGTTCTTCTTAGCATATTCCTAGTAATGGGATTTCTGGGTCATATGGGAGTTCTGTATTTAGCTTCTTGATGTACCACCAAACTGTCTTCCACAGAGGCTGCACCAGTTTACATCCCCACCAATAGTGAATGAGTGTTCCTACTCCTCCATGTCCTCTCTAGCACTTGTAGTTTTCTGATTTTTAGATAATGGCCATTCTGTAAGGTGTGAAATGGTATCTCATTCTAGTTTTGATCAGCATTTCCCTACTAGCTTGTGATGTTGAACATTTCTTCATGTACTTTTTGGCCATTTGTATTTCCTCTTTGGAAAAGTCTATTCAGTCTTTTGCCCATTTTTAAATTGGGTTGCTTCTCTTTTTATTGGTTGTATGCTCTTTTATATACTCTAGAAACCAAATGCTTACCTGATATGTGGTTTTAAAATATTTTCTCCCATTGAGTAGGCTGCCTTTTCACCTACTTGGCAAAGTCATTTAAAGCACAAAATTATTTAATTATGAGGAGGTCCTATTTATCTTTTTTTTTTTTTTCATTGCTTGTGCTTTTTGTGGAATGTTTAAGAAAACAGCACTTGCCATAAGATTTTGAAGATGTTTCCCTACATTATTTTCTAGGAATTTCATGGTTCTAGGTTTTATATTTAGCACCATTTATTAAATAAACTCTTCTGACCCAGCTGGTTGGACATGACAAACTTTGCAAAAATCACTTGACCATAGAAGTGAAGGCCTATTTCTGAACTCTCAATTCTGTTCCATTGATCTATATGTCTATCATTAAGACAGTACCATGTTGTTTTTTGGGTTTTTTAAGATTTATTTATTTATTCCTCCCCTCCACCCTCATTTTTTTGTGCTCAGTGCTCTCTGTGTGTTCTTCTGTGTCTGCTTGTCTTCTCTTTGGGCAGCACCAGAAATCAACCCTGGGAACTTCCAGAGTGGAGAGAGGCTCTCAATCTCTTGCACCACCTCAGATCCCTGGTCTGCTGCATCTCTTAATGTCTCTCTTCTGTTTCTCTTTTTGTTGTGTCATCTTGCTGCACCAGCTCTCTGTGTGGGCCAGCACTCTGTGTGGGCCAGCACTCCTGCATAGCCAGCGCTTCTGCATGGGCCAGCTCATTGCTCAGCCAGCTCACTGCATGGGCCAGCTTGCCTTTCACCAAGAGGCCCTGGGAATCAAACCCTGTACCTCCTATATGGTAGATGGGAGCCCAATCACTTGACCTACATCTGCTTTCCCCATGCTTTTTTTACCACTGTACCTAATAATATGATTTAAGTAAGGAACAAAGAGTCCTCTGATTTTGTTTTTATTTTTAAAGAAATTTCTGGCTATATTGGAAAGTTTACCCTTCCAAATAAATTTGATAATTGGCTTTTCCATTTATGCAAAAAGGCTTTTGGAATTTTTTACTGATTGCATTGAATCTGTAAATCAATTTGGATAGAAAAGACATCTTAAAAATATTTAATCTACCAGTACATGAACACAGATGGTCCTTCCATTTATTTAGGTCATCTTTGATTTCTTTAAGGTATGCTTTATAGTTTTCCGAATAAAAGACTTTTATGCCTTTGGTTGAGTTTCTTTATGAATATTTGATTCTTTTCATCACTATTGAAAATGGAATTTTTTCCTTCCTCCTCAGATTGCTCATTAATATTTTATCAAAACATCACCAATATTTGCATATTTATATTGTCTCCTGCCAGTATGCTGAACTTCTTTATTAGCTCTAGTAGTTTTGCTGTAGTTTTTTGGTACTTTCTAGATATAGTGTATCATCAGCAAATACTGAATGTTTTATTTCTTCCTTTACAATTTTGAAGCTTTTTAATTCTTTTGCTTGCCTAGGTTCTTTCTTAATAAAATCACATCAAGAGGTAGGAAAACAAGTAAGCTTTCTAAATATGGTTAAGTCCATATATGAAAAACCCACAGTTAACATTGTAATCAATGGTGAAAGGCTGAAAGTTTTCTTGCTGAGACTGGGAACAAAACAAGGATGCCCACTGTCACCACTGTTATTCAATATTGTTCTAGAGGTTCTAGATAGAACAATTAAGCAAGAAAAGGAAATAAAAAGCATCCAAATAGGAAATGAAGAAATACAACCTTCACTCTTCACTGATGATATGATCTTTTATCTAGGAAATCCTGAAAAATCCACAAATAAGCCTCTATAAATAATAGATGAGTTCAGCAAAGTGACCAGATACAAGATTAACATGCAAAAATTAGTAGTATTTCTATACTCTACTGATGAGCAGCCTGAGTAATAAGTCAGAAAAAGGATTACATTTATAGTAGTGACTAAAATAATCAAATATTTAGGAATAAACCTAACAAAGTACACAAAGGACCTGTGTTGAGAAAACTACAAACAATGCTAAAAGAAACCAAAGAAGACCTAAATAAATGGAAGGACATTACATGTTCATGAATTGGAAGACTAAATATCATTAAGATGTCAATTCTACCCAAACTGATTTACAGATTCAAGACAATCTCAATAAAAATCACACAATCCTTTTTGCAGAAATGGAAAAGCCAATTATCAAGTTTATTTGGAAGGGTAAGGGGCCCCAAATAGCCAAAAATGTCTTTAAAAAGATGAAGTTGGAGGATTCTCACTTCCTGACTTTAAATCTTTTTACTTAGCTCCAGTGGTTAAAAAAAAACAAACAAACAAAAAAAAAATGCTACTGGCATAAATATAGACATTTTGGACAATGGAACCAAATTGAGAACTTAGAAATAAACCCTCATATCTATGGTCAAGTGATTGTTGACAAGACTATTAAGCCCATCTCCCCACCTGTGCCAGAATACTCTTCAACAAATTGTGCTGAAAGAACTGTTTATCCATATCCAAAAGAAAGAAAGAAGACCGCTATTTCACATCTTACACAAAAAGTAAAATTGGATCAAGAACCTATAAAATTGAGAGCCATAAAACTCCTAGAAGAATATATAGGGAAACATCTTCAAGATCTTGTGATAGGTGATGGTTTTTCAAACCTTAGACCCAAAGCATGAGCAACAAAAGAAAAAATCGATAAATGAGACCTCCTCAAAATTAAACATTTTTGTTCTTCAAAAGTCTTTGTCAAAGATACAGGCCATTTTACATTAGCATATAGCATGCAGAACTGTGTGGGAGAGAGTGTGGTCTACAATGTGAACTATGATCCATGCTTAGTGGCAAAGCCCCAGGATGTGTATAGCCATTGCAGGTGATGTACCACACTAAAGAAAGATGTTTATGTGAGATGTTATGGGAGGTGTGGGAGGTGGGGAACATGGGAATCCCTGTGATTTTTGTGTGACATTTATATAATCTAAGCATCTTTAAAAATATATATATGTATATATATATATAATAACATTTATGTAAGTAAATGCACATATATGCATATATATTTATATATCATTTTACAAATACTGGTTTGTATTGTGAAAAGTTTGATTTTTACCCACAAAAAATAAAAATAAAAAAAAGCCTTTGTCAAGAAGGTAAAAAATGTAACCTATTCAAAGGGAGGAAATATTTGGAAACCACCTATACTATAAGAGTTTGATATCCATGTTACATAAGGATATCATACAACTCAGTGGCAAGATGACAAGCAACCCAACTACAAAATGGGCAAAAGACTTGAATAAACATTTTTTCCAATGGCAAAAAGCACATGAAAAATGTTCAATATCGCTAGCTATTAGGGAAATGCTGATCAAAACTACAATGAGATACCATTTCACACCTTATTGAATGGCCATTATTTTAAAAACAGAAAACTACTGGTGCTGGAGAGGATGTGGAGAAATAGGAACACTTCTTTACTGTTGGTGGGAATATATAATGGTGCAGGCTCTGTGGAAGACAGCTTAGTGATACATCAAGATGCTAAATACATCTTGTAAAATACATCAAGTAAACCTTGTACTAAGAATATATTCAGAAGAATGGAAAGCAATGATGTGAACTGACATTTGCACACCAATTTTCATAGCTACCTTATTCACAATTTCTAAAATATGGAAACAGCTTAAGTATCCATCAACCAATGAATGGATAAACAAAATGTGATATATTCATACAATGGAATACTATTCAATTGTAAGAAGAAATGAAATTGGGATGTATATGACAATATGGATGAACCTTGAGAACATTATTATGCTGAGTGAAATAAGTCAAATACAATGGGAAAAATAAGTATGGTCCCACTAATATTAACTAAATAAGATGTGTAAACACACAAAGACAAACTCTAGAATATAGGTTAGTAGGAATGTGTGTTGCAAATAGGAGCTGATGCTTACTGTGTATAGAATTTTTAATATCTTTTATAAAAGTGTGAAAATGAATTGATTTAAGGGTAACACATTATAGTAAGTATAACTAACATTGCTGATTTATAAATGTTATTGTGACTGAAAAGGGTAGACTATGGGCATAAATGTCAATTGAAAGGAAGCTAGAGAATAATCTAGATACTGTAACATAGTGATTTCAATGGGAAATGAAAATTGTGGTTAATAGAATAAATGTAAGTGTGCTCATTTACAAAGTGTCAAATATGTGATGACACAGAATATTACAACAAATGTAACTTATGGATGATAGTTAATAGCAATATTGTTATATTTTTTTGCACCAATGGCAAAAAGATATATCAATTCTAAGGTAAAAGAATATGGGGGTATAAGGGTATGGTATTTTCCCTTTTGTAATAATGAAACATTATAAAATTGACTGAGGTGATAACAGCACAATTCTGGTGAAAATGACAGCCACTGAATATACATGTTGAATGGATTATACAAAGAATGGGACTGTATAATACAATGAATCCTGTGGTGGAAGGTGGACTGTGGTTAACAGAACAAATATGAAAATGTTCTTTCATGAACTATAGCAAATATATAACACAAGGTGTTAATAATCAGACGGGTTTGGGGAAAATGCACCAAATGTAAGATATAGGCTGTAGTAAGTAATAATATTTTAACAGTACTCTTTCATGGTTTGTAACAATTTTAAAATAATGCAGGGTGTTGGTGGTGGGCTGATATATGGGAGCCCTGTATGATGATATGCATGTTTGTTTTATAAGTTCACGTCTTTTACTATAACCTTATTGTTTATGTATATTCATGTATGAATGATATATTCAATAAGTTTTTTTAATAAAAAATAAAGGGTGCTTTATTTTATCAAAAGCCAATTCAGCATCAATTGAGATGATCATGTGATTTTTCTTCTTCAACTTATTGTGGTGTATTACACTGATTTATTTTCTTATGTTGAACCACTCTTGCATTGATTCAACTTGATCATGTTGCAGAATTCTTTCAATGTGTTGTTGGATTCTTTGAGCACATATTTTGTTGAGGATTTTTGCATCTATGTTCATTAGGGAAATGGGTCTGTAATTTTTTTTTTATATAGTAACTTTATCTGGATTTGGGATTATGGTGATGTTGACTTCATAGAATGAGTTTGGTAAGTCTCCCTCCTGTTCAATTTTTTCGGAAAAATTTGAGCAAGACTAGTATTTAATCTTCTTTGAATGATTAGTAGAATTCACCTGTAAAGCCATCTGGTCTCAGCATTTCTTTTTTGAGAGGTTTTTGATGACTGTTTCAGTCTCTTTAATTGTGATTGGTTTGTTGAAGTCCTCTACCTCTATCAGTGTAGGCTGTTTCTGTTTTTCTAGAAATTTGTCCATTTTGTCTATGTTGTCTAGTTTGTAGGCAAACACTTGTTTGCAGTATCTTCTTATGATCTATTTCATTTATGTGGTGTCAGTAGTAACGTATCCCCTCTAAATTCTGATTTTATTTATTTGATTTTATTTATTCTATTTTATTTATTTGCATTTTCTCTCTTATTTTCTTTGACAGTCTAGCTAAACTGCCAATTTTGTTGATCTTCTCAAAGAACCAATTTTTGGTTTTGTTGGTTTCCTCTATTTTGTTGTTGTTGTTTGTTTGTTTGTTTGTTTCCTTCTGCTTGTTTTGGGGTTTGTTTGCTGTTCTTTTTCTACTTCCTCCAGGTGTTTAGTTATGACTTTGATTTTTTTATCTTTCTTCCTTTTTAGAGTAGGTCTTTAGCACTATAAATTTTCCACACAGCATTGGCTTTGCTCCATCCTAAAGTTTTTATATGCTGTGTTCTCATTTTCATTCATCTTTATATACTTACTGATTTCTCTTTCAATTTCTTCTCTGACCCACTGGTTGTTTAAGAGTGTGTTCTTTAACCCCCATATATTTATGTATTTTCCAGTCTTTTTCCTCTTATTGATTCCCAGCTTCATTCCATTATGATCAGAAAAATCACTTTGTATAATCTCCATCTTTTAAAATTCATTGAAACTGTTTTGTGAGCCAACATAAGCTCAATCCTTGAAAATGATCCATGATCACTGGAGAAGAAAATGTATCCTGGAATTTGGGGTTGCATTTTTCTGTATAAGTCTGTCAGGTCTTTTCATTTATCATGTTGTTCAAGTTCTGATTCCTTATTGATCTTCTGTCTAGATTTCTATTTATTGATGTCAGCAGTATATTGAATTCTATAATTATAAAAACAAATATTTCTCTCTTTTGCCAGCATTTGCCTCATGTATTTTGGGGTATCTGGTTAGGTATATAGATATTTATAATTGTTATTTATTCTTGGTGGATTACCCCTTTTAATAATATATAATTCCTTCTTTGTATCTTTTAACAGCTTTGCTTTTGAAGTCTATTTCGTCTGATATTAATATAACTACATGTATTAGTCAACCAAAGTGGTGCTGATGCAAAGTACCAGAAATCTATTGGCTGTTATAAAGGGTATTTATTTGGTGTAGAAGTTTACAGTTACAAAGCCCTAAAGAGTCCAACTCCAAGTTACTTTTCTCACCAAAATCTGTTGCCAATCTTTGCAAGGATTCAGCCTTCCTTCTTTCTCTTAAGGCTCCATGGTCCCAGCTGCTGCCGAGCTCAACTGTAGCCTGGCATAAGGCTCATTTCTTTCCAGGTTCAGCTGCTCTAGTCTTTTCACAAGGTCAGCTGTAAACTATCAGGTGAAGGGCTCATCTCTCCTCCAGGGCTCCAGGATCAAAACTGACAAAATTCTCCCTCTCTTCATCTTCTGTATCTTCTGTATCTCTGTTTTCCTGTGTGTGTTCTTGAGTGACTGTCCATTTATGTAGCCCACCAAAAGTGTGGGAACTCAATCCTGAGTCTTGACCTATTGATGTGATCAAATCAAAGCCCTAATCTTGAATTAATCAAATAAACATAAAACCATTGAATTTAATACAATCAAATGGTATCACACCTAGAGGAACAGTGCAGTTTGCAAACATATCTTATTTTGGAATTCATAAATAATATCAAACTGTTACATTTCTAGACTCTCTTCCAAGCCTCTCTCCCACATCTTTTCCTTTCAGGTGGCAGCACTCTCTTTAGTATTTCTTGTAAGGCCACAGTCTCTTGGTGACAAACTCTCTCAGTTTCTGTTTATTTGTGAATACTCTAAACTCACCCCCATTTTTTGAGGGATAATTTTGCCAGACCTAGAATTCTTCACTGGCAATTTTTCTCTTTCAGTTTTTTAAATCTCTCATACCACTACCTACTCACTTTGATCGTTTCTGATGAGGAATAAGCATTTAATCTTATTGGGCTACCCTTGTATTGATGTGTCAGTTTTCCTTTGCTGCTTTCAGAACTCTCTTTTTATCTTTGGCATTTTTTGTTCTAAATATTATGTGTCTTGGAGTAGGTCTGTTCAGATTTATTCATATTAGAGTACCTTGTGCTTCTTGGACATAGATATCTATGTCCTTAAAACAGTTTGGAAATCTTATACCATTATTTCCTCAAATATTCCTTCTGCCCCTTTTCTTTTCCCATCTCTTCTCCTTCCGGGACACCCATGATGCAAATGTTTGGGCATCTCATGCTATCATTCATTTCCCTGAGTCCTTGCTTGATTTTTTCCATTCTTTTCTCTATCTGTTCTTCTGTCTGTTCAATTTGGAAGCCATGTCTTCTATCATACTGATCCTTTATTCTGCCTCTTCAAATATGCTATTGTATGTCTTCATATTTTTATTTCCTTTATTACACCTTTCATTCCATAAGACCTGTTATTTTTCCTTGCATTCATTCAAATTCTTCTTTGTGTTCACCCAGTGCCTTCTTATCCTTAATCTCTTTAGCCCCTTCATTGAATTTATTAAGGAGATTTGTTTGAACAATGCTGATTAGTTGTCTCAAATCTTGTATATTGACTGGGCCATATCCTCATGTTTCTTAGAATGGCTTGTAATTTTTGGCTGGCATCTTGGCATCTGATTTTCTTAATGTTTATATTCTGGGCTCAGTTTCACTCTTTAGCCTAGGTTTTCTTGTTGATTGGCTTTGTGCTAAAGCTCCTATTTGACACTTAAATTTATTTTAGAAATTTATAATAGCTCATGTTTAACCAATCAGATTTTTCTGCTGTTATTCATCTGTTTCTTGCCATTTTTACCCTGCCAATGGTGGCATTGGTGCTGAGGGTGTGGGTGGTAATCTGATCCATGCAGGCTGAAACTGTCCACTTTGCCCCAGAAACTAATGAATTTCTGCCCACCTTTCTCCCCTGCCAGGGATGTGGTAAGAACCTAGGCCATGGTTGGTATTCTAAGCTGTGTAGGCTGAAATTGCCTGCAGTTGTCCAGAGAGAATGATGAAGGTTGACCCAACTACATACCCTGCTGGGGGCAGCAAAGGGAGCCAAATATTTAGGCAGTAATCTATGCTATCTGGGCTGAAATTGTCTGTAGTTCCCAGGAGAGATTGGTGAAGCTCCACACACTTTCCTCCCCTCTCAGGGGTGGGGTTGAACCCTACACTTGGTCAGTAAACTGACCTGGATGGAAAGAATCTGATCCTTGCCAAACAGGAAGTCACTATGATATTCAATCAGCCCCCCTTTGACTTCTGCCAAGGATGGAGTGAAAAATTAATGCTACCAGCTTCTTTCTGACTTGAACAGGTTCAAACTTTAGTTCTATTTAGAATTGGACTCTAGACAGCTGAATTCATTAATCAATACCTGAAGTCAGTGCCTGGCCATCTCCTCCATCCCCGTTTTTGGGAAATGGAGTTTCCAACTCCAGCCAGGGAGTGACTCCCAAGGTGGCCACCAGTGGAGTTGGACACTGGCCTCCACAGGGTTGCATGCACTATTCATAAATCCTCACCACAGATGGCCAGCCTCCTCCTTCAGTTCTTCCAGGGATGGTACACAGTGCTCTGCTTGTCTCCTGAGCTACCCCCAAACAGGGGGTTTAGATAGTCTTTCTGATTACTAACTGCACTGTGGGATGAGCTGACTCTTAGAGATCCCTATTCTGGCACTATCTTGCCTATCTCCCCTGAATGCATCTCTTGAAGAATTAAGAAAATAAAATTATTTCAGGTTATAGAAGTGGGTGGCATGATGGAGCACAGTATCCCATCATCACTCCAGAGGTCCCTGTTCTTGTGAGCTCCACTGCCCAAACCTGAGCTCAGTCTGAAGTTCTGTTCAGGCCCTCCCTCCCTAACACAGGGTCTACCCTTCTCTTATATCTCCTACCCACCTCTTCCAAAGCACGTACAACCTCTAACAACATAGTCTCACTTCAGGTTCACAGTGTTGATTCCTTCTTTACCTAAATTGATCTTCAGCTGTAATTCTTGCTTGAGTACTCTTTCCCCATTCTTCCCTCACTCCTCTTCTGATGTTCCATTGTGCTGCCCTCCAGTGATCCAGCCCTGCTTCCTATTCCCTTTTTGGTTCCTTGCCTAGCCTGTAACAGCCCCCCTGAGAGGTTCTCCCTCCCTGTCCTATATTTCTTGCTGGATTTTCATGCTGTCCCCACCCTCAAAGCTCGTGCTTCATCCGGAACTCTCCAATCTTTCCTTCTTATTCAGAAATCTATGGATACCCTTATGCTAACATCACCTTGATTCCACAAATATTACTTGAGGGTTTTTTTGTCATGGTCATCTGAGGTTTGTGGAATGAAAGCTTTCAAACATGGACATTTGTTTTCCACTTTCTAAACTTCTAATCTTCTAAATTAGAAATTTTCTAAATTTCTAAATTTTCTACTTTCTGATTTCTAATTTCTAAATTTGGAGTTCAGAAATAGAGCCTCATGACTCTGGTCAATCAATTTAAAAGCCTGCCAAGCCCACTCAATAGGGGAAGAATAGTTTCTTCAACAAATAGTTCTGGGAGAACTGGATATTCATCGGCAAAGAAAGAAGAGGGACACCTGTCTCACACCATACTCAGAAATTAAATCAAAATGCTTAAAAGACCTAAATATAAGAACCAGGAATATAAAAGGACCAGAATAAAACATAGGGAAACATTTTCAGGACATTGTGTTAGGCAATGGTTTATTAAACTTTACACCTAAAGCACAAGCAACTTTATTCTTTTTCAAAATTGTTTTGTATGTTTGGGTCACCTTGAAGTTCCACGTGAATTTAAGGATCAAGTTTTCCAATTCTTTATAAATGGCTGCTGGAATTTTAATACAGATTGCATTGAATCTGTAAATCACTTTGCATAATACTGAAAGCTCAACAATACTAACTTTTCCATTCCATTAACTTGCAGTACCTTGCTACTTCTCTACATCTTATTTAATGTCTTTCATCAGTGTTTTTTCCACTTTTCAATGTAAAAGTCTTTTATATCCTTGGTTAAATTTATGCCTAGATATTTTATTCCATTTGTGCCATTGTAAGTGGAATTGTTTTCTTAATTTTATTTTTGATTACCAGTGCATAGTAACAGAATTTTTTCTTGTGTATTTGTATATTTTTTTAATTTTTTAAAAAATTTTATATTTTAAAAGATGCTTAGATTACATAAATGTTACACAAAAATTACAGGGGGATTCCCATGTTCCCCATCTCCCACACCTCCCATAACCTCCCACATAAATATCTTCCATTAGAGTGGCACATCACCTGCAATGGATATACACATCCTGGGGCTTTTCCACTAAGCATGGACCATAGTTCACATTGTAGACAACACTCTCTCCGACAAAGTTCTGCATGTTGTATGCTGATATAAAATGGCCTATATCTGTCATTGCAGTGTCACTCATGATAATTCCCAAGACCCAAAAAAAGCCCCTGTATTACAATTGCTTTTCCCTCTCCCTGACCCAAAAGCATCCAGTGGCCACTGGCTCCACCTCAATGTTGTAATTTCTTCCATTGCTTGAATCACAATAAGTCCACAACAGAATACCAGCAAGTCCACTCTAGTCCATAACTCTTCCCCAAATCTGAGGAGTCTGGGATGGTGATGTCCAAGTCACCTCCAAGAGAGAGGGGGCTTATATCCCATGGATAAGATGGATGGGATCATCCTGCCTGCAGCTGCAGACTCTCTCCATTCCCTCAGATGGCCATTGTCCATCATCATCTCCTCGCCAGATGACTTGGGTGAGTCCATTGAGCTGTAGAGTAGGAGATGCAGCTCCATCAAGATTCCAGGCACAGCTGGCACATGGGCAGGCCAAAGGCTCCAGCCTCTGGAAGTACACCTACAAACTCGAGTATCAAGTATAGGTTTGAATAAAAGGGATTGATGGACCATGTGCAGGGAGGACTTATTTGAGTCCAACTCTGTCAGTCTCAGGAGCATTGATTCCAAAGTATAGCCTTCTGATAAGGCATCAATGTCTGGAGCTATCCCCCCTTATAAAGGACCTGGGTGTCTCCAGAGCCCTCAGGAGCTCTTCTGTGTGGGGTGATAACCACTTTGGTGTTCTATGAGATCCTACTGAGGTGTGCATAAGTGTTACCTCTGGGATGACCTCCCAACTCTCTTTGAAGTCTTTTAGCCATATGAACTCATTTGTCTTCCCTTTCCCCCTTTTATTCAAGGTCTTTTTCCAGTTGCATTGCCAGTTGGCACTTGTAATTAATCCCTCATTGCCAGGGAGGCTTATCCCCAGGAGTCATGTCCAATGCTGGAGAGAAGGTAATGCATTCATATGCTGAGTTTGGCTTAGAGAGAGGCCACATTTGAGCAACAAGGAGGCTCTCAGGTGGCAACCCTTAGGCACCCCATAACAGTAGCCTAAGTTTCAATTACAAGAGCAAAGACCAGGAAAGCTCATCCTCAATAACAAGAACCCATTAGTGGACCATCCTCCTTTGCCAGACACTGCCCCTGCACTCAGGGGACTGTTGCTGCTCCCAGGGAGAATGTGGCAGCGCTCTCCAGGCTGGGAATTCAGTATTCCCTCATTTATTGAGTGATTCTCCACCCACTGTGACCATGCTTCACCCCTTGATCATTTGAACAATTTTATATATCTTTCATGTATATTCAGGTGAACTTCCTCCCATGAAACCCCCATCCCAGACACCCCCCAACAATGATCATCTCCTACCCCTGCTTTAACCCTTCTGTGATCTAAACCTTCCTTGAAGATGAAGCCCATATAATAGCCAAATACAATTAATAGGAAAATGAAACAATAAAGAAAAGTTTAAATATAAGAGATAAAATACATGGAAATTTAAGAAAAAACACTAGAAATTAAATTAAAAGATTGGGATATTCAAATAACGGGAAAAAACAAAAAAAATTTAATTTTTAAAATATTTTTCCTTTCATCACTGCATTATCGGGTGTCCAGTCTGTATTGTGGCACATGCCCCTCTCACTCCCCAGTGTCTCCCATATTTTCATTTCATTTTCAAAGAAGTTTTAGGTCACAGCAAAGTCACACACAGAAGACTAGAGACTCTCATATACCCAGCCTCCTCCCCCTTTCCTCACCCCATACTAAAACCTCTTTGTATGTGGATGGTAGCATTGTTATAACTGTTATGCAGATAGTGAAATATAGCTACTAAACATTGTCAATGGTTTAGAGTGCGGTTTACAATTTAGACAGTACAGTTTAATAATTTTTGATGGTATTTACCATGTCCTGTGTCCATTACTGTAAGGTAATGAAAACCATTTTCCCTGACCACTAAGTACCCCTTATTTGATCTTTTCTGTTCTTTCCTCCCCATCCACCTGGGGCACATGACACTCCCCTGTCTTGACTCATTGGATGACAAGATTCACAGTTACATGCAACAAGAGATCTTGACACACTGATTGTCCTCCCCTATTAGGATCCACCCTTGCTTCTAAGGAACCCACCTGTCTGTTTCTGGGTGAATTGGTCCTCCCAAAGATGGGGGTCCATCTCCTTCCAACTCACCATGTGGGTCTCCACTCCCTGACACAACACATTATGACAAGATGAACACTCACACACTCCCCAGAAGCCTACTCCAGATGCACACTATCCTGAATGCCACCCTAACCTACACCCTAAACCAGTGACACAATCTTGTCATATTGCCATAAGAGCATTCCCACTCCTGCACTTTCACCACATAACCACAAATCCCATGTTCACCTAGTCCCTCTCCCATCTCTTCCCCCAGTATCCTGCATATTGTAACCTACCCTTCCTAATCTACCCACCTGTCAACCCTACACCACCAAACCCAGTAACATCACTACCCACCTGTCCTATCCTTCAATATGCAACTATACTCTATCACTTTACAATACATTATGTCCGTATGGGTTATGGCTCACAACTTTCTCTAACCTTTCTCTCTCTTGTTAACCTATCTTTCAGACAATGGTTCTCAGAGACTGCTCACTATCTTCAATTCAATCAGTTAGATCATGTACTGTTCATCCTTCAATGCCTGGCTTGCTTCACTCGACATAAGGTTTTCAAGATTCATCCATGTTATTCCGTGTCTTAGCACTTTATTCCTTCTTACAGCTGAGTAATATTCCATTGTATGTATGTACGACATTTTGTTTATCCATTCATCAACCGATGGACACTGGGGCTGATTCCAACTTTTGGCAATAGTGAACAATGCTGCTATGAACATTGGTGTGCATATAAGAGTTCTGTCTTTACTTTCAATTCTTCTGGGTATATAGCCAGCAGTGGAATCGCTGGATCATATGGAAGATCTATTGATAGTTTTCTGAGGAACTGCCAAACTGTCCTCCACAGTGGCTGGACCATTCCACAATCCCACCAACAGTGGATAAGGGTTCCTATTCCTCCACATCCTCCCCAACACTTATATTCTGCTGTTTTTTTAATAGCTGCCATTCTGATGGTTGTAAGATGGTATCTCATTATAGTTTTGATTTGCATTTCCCTAATAGCTAACGATGTCAAGCATTTTTTCAAGTGCTTTTTAGCCATTTGTATTTCTTCCCTGGAGAAGTGTCTTTTCAGGTCACTTGCCCATTTTTTAAAAGGAGTTGTTTGTCTTTTTATTTTTGAGGTGTAGGATGTCTTTATATATGCAGGATATTAGGCTCTGAGCATATATATGGTTGCCAAATATTTTCTCCCATTGGGTAGGCTGCCTTTTTATCTTCTTAATAATTTCATTTGATGTGCAGAAGTTTTTAATTTTGAGGAGATCCCATTTATCTATTTTTTCTCTTGCTGCTGATGCTTTGGGTGTGAAGTTCATGAAACCATTTCCTATTACAAGGTCCTGTAGATGCTTCCCTACATTATATTCCAAGGTCTTTATGGTTTTGGCTCTTATATTCAGATCTTTGATCCATCTTGAGTTGATTTTTGTATAAGGTGTGAGATGGTATTCCTCTCTCATTCTTTTGGATATGGATATCCAGTTCTCCAAGCACCACTTGTTAAAGAGGCCATTCTCTCCCAACTGATTGGGTTTCATGACCTTGTTGAATATCAGATGACTGTATATGTGAGGATCTATATCAGAACTTTCAATTCACTTCCATTGGTCAGTATGTCTATCCTTGTGCCAATACCATGCATTTTGGAGCACTGTAGCTTTGCAGTATGTTTTAAAGTCAGGTAGTGTGATACCTCCAACTTCATTTTTCTTTTTCAATATGTCTTTGGCCATTCAGGGCCTCTTACCTTTCCAATATATTTTGTAGTTAGTGTTTCCAGTTCCTTAAAAAATGCAGTGTTGATTTTTATTGGGGTTGCATTAAATCTGTAGATTAGTTTCAGTAGGATAGACATCTTGATGATGTTTAATCTTCCTATCCATGAAAAAGGAATATGCTTCCATTTATTTAAGTCTTCTTTGATTTCCTTTAACAGTGTTGTGTAGTTTTCTGTATATAAGTCCTTTGCACCTTTAGTTAAATTTATTCCTGGGTATTTGATTCTTTTATTTACTATTGTAAATGGTATTTTTTCTTGATTTCCTCCTCAGATTGCTCGTTATTGGTGTACAGAAATGCTACTGATTTTTAGGCATTGATCTTATAGCCTGCAATATTATTGAACTCCTTTATAAGTTCTAGAATCTTTGTTGTAGATTTCTCAGGGCTTTCTATGTATAGGATCATGTCGTCTGTAAATAATGAAAATTTACTTCTTCTTTTCCAATTTGGATGCCTTTTATTTCTTTTTCTTGCCTCAGTGCTCGAGCAAGTACTTCTAAGACAATGTTAAATAGGAGTGGTGATAGTGGGCATCATTGTCTTGTTCCCAATTTCAGAGGTAATGCTTTTAGAATTTCAACATTGAAGATGATGCTAGCTTTGGGTTTTTCATAATACCCTTCATCATATTCAGAAAGTTTCCATCTATTCCTATCTTTTGCAGTGTTTTGATCAAGAAAGAGTGCTGTATTTTGTCTAATGCTTTTTCTGCATCTATACAGATGATCATGTGATGTTTTTCTTTCAGTCTGTTTATGTGATGCATTACATTGGTTGATTTTCTTATATTGAACCATCCTCAGATACCTGGGATGAAACCCACTTGTTCATGGTGTATAATTCCTTTGATATGTTGTTGAATGCGATTAGCAAGTATTTTGTTGAGGATTTTAGCATCTCGGCACATTAGAGAAACTGGTCTGTAATTTTCCTTTCTTGTGATATCTTTGTTTGGCTTTGGTATTAGAGAAATGTTGGCATCATAGAATTAGTTAGGGAATATTCCTTCTACTTCTATTTTTTTAAAAAACTTAAGAAGATTGGTGTTAGCTCTTTCTGGAATGTTTGGTAGAATTCAGCTGTGAAGCCGTCTGGTCCTAGGCTCTTCTTAATTGGGAGGTTTTGATGACTGAGTCAATCTCTTAACTTGTACTTGGACTGTTGAGTACATCAATTTCTTCTTTCGTCAATGTAGGTTGTTTGTGAGTTTATAGAAATTTGTCCATTTCCTCTAAATTATCACTCTTGTTGGCATATAATTTTCCAAAGTATCCTCTTATGATACTCTTTATTTCTATGGGGTCAGTGCTGATATCTCCTTCCTCATTTCTTATTTTGTGTATTTACATCTGTTCTCTGTTTTTCTTTGTTAGTCTGGCTAGGGGTTTGTCAATTTTATTGATCTTCTCAAAGAACCAGCTTTTGGTTTTGTTTATTTTTTCTAGTGCTTTCTTATTCTCTATTTCATTTCGTTCTGATCTAATCTTTGTTATTTCCTTCTTTCTACTTACTTTAGGTTTAGTTTGTTGCTGTTTTTCCAATTCCTCCAAGTTACAGTTAGATCTTCAATTTTAGCTCTTTCTTCTTTGTTAATATATGTACTTATGGCTATGAACTTCCATCTCAGAACAGCTTTGGCTGCATCCCATAGGTTTTGATATGTTGTGCTGTCATTTTCATTCATTTCAAGGTAGTACTGATGCCTTCTGAGATTTCCTCCTTGACCCACTGTTTGTCTAAGAGTGTGTTGTTTAACTTCCATATCTTTGTGCTTAATCTGTTTCTCTGGCCCTTACTGATTTCCAATTTCATTCCATTGTGGCCAAAGAAATTACTTTGTATAATCTCAATCTTTCTGAATTCATTGAGAGTTGTTCTGTGGCCTAGCATGTGGTCTATCTTGGAATATGATCCATGTGCACTAGAGAAGAATGTAAATCCTGCTGTATTTGGGTGTAGTGTTCTGTATATGTCTATTAGGTTCAGGTCCTCTAATGTATTGTTCAGGGTCTTTGTTTCTTTATTGATTCTCTGTCTAGATGTTCTGTCTAATGATGATAATGGTATATTAAAGTCCCCACTCTAATTGTAGAGGCATTTATTTCTCCATTTAGTTTTTCCAGAATTTGCCTCATGTATTTTGAGGCACCCTGCTTAGGTGTGTAAATGTTTATGATTGTTCTCTCTTCTTGAGCAATTACCTCTTTTACTAATATATAGTGCCCATCTTTGTCTCTTACGATAGTTTTGCATTTAAATTCTATTTTGTCTGATATTAGGATAGCTACTCCTGTACTTTTTTGGCTATTGTTTGCTTGTAAAATTGTCTTCCAGCCATTCACTTTCAGCCTCCTTGAATCCCTGGGTTAAAGGTGGATTTCCTGTAGACAACATATAGAGGAATCATATTTCCTTATCCATTCTGCCAATCTGTGTCTCTTGAGTGGTGAATTTAATCCATTAACATTCAGTGTTATTAGTCGCAATGAATTTCTTAGTTCAGCCATATTTTCTTTGGGTTACTGTATGTCATATTTTGTTTTTATTTCTCTTTTGGTCTTTTTAGATGTTTTTACACTCTCCTCCAACTCTCTCTCCCTCATTTTTTTCCTTTCAACTTGTAGAACTTCCTTTAGTATTTCTTGAAGTGCAGGTTTCTTATTGGCATACTCTCTTAATTTCTGTTTACCTGTGAATATTTTGAACTAGCCATCATTTTTGAATGCCAATTTTGCTGGATAGAGAATTTGTGGCTGGAAGTTTTTTTCTTTTAGTACTTTGACTATGTCATACCACTGTCTCCTTGCCTCCATGTTTTCAGATGGGAAATCAGCACTTAATCTTATTGTGCCTCCCTTGTATGTGATGGTTCTCTTTTCTCTTGCTGCCTTGAGTATTTTCTCTTTGTCTTGAGCATTGGACATTTTGACAAGTATATGTCTTGAAGTTGGCCTGTTGGGATTTATACTGTTTAGGGTGTGCTGTACTTCCTGGACTTGTACATCCATCTTTCTCAATGGGGTTGGGATGTTTTCAGCCATTATTTCCTTCAACACTCCTTCTGTTCCCTTTCTCTTCTCCTTCTGGGATGCTTATAATGTGTATGTTTGTGCATTTTGTGTTGTCATTTAAATCCCTGAGTCCCTGCTGGATTTTTTCTATCTTTTTATCTAGCTGTTCTACTATGTTTGATTTCAGATGTATTGTTTTCCACATCACTAATTCTTTCTTCTGCCTGTTCAAATCTGCTGTTATGTGAATCCAGCATCTTTTTTGTTTCTTGGATTGTGCCATTGATCACCATCAAATCTGTTATCTTTTTTATGTATGTTTACAATTTCTTCAGTATGTTCTCCCAGTGTCTTCTTAATGCCCTTAATCTCTTCCTTCACCTCATTAAGTTGGTCCATAATATTTGTTTGGAAATCTTTGATTAGTTGTTCGATGTTCTGCATCTCTTCCTGGTTTTTTAGTTTGTTCATCAAACTGGTCCATGTCTTGCTGTTTCTCAGTGTGGTTTGTAATTTTTTGTTGCCCTCTAGTCATCATTTTATCTTGACGGTTTTATTCAGTTGATTAGCTTCTCTCTCTGCTCTAGAGTTTTTTAGCTGGTGGTTCTGTGTCTGTTTTAAGTTTTCTCTTTGAGACTTTATTCTTCTTATTTTATTTCCTTGCTTCTTTCTATGTTCCCTTGAAGGCAAAAGATTAGGGCCAGATGAATCAAAAGATGTGAGAAAGGAAGAAGGATAATAGTAATATTGATAAAAGTTAGAAGAGGGGCCGTATAAGACTTCGTAAAATGAATATTTAGCTCATGTGGGCAGTGTAGAGTAATAGGAAAAAAAGTGGAGTACCTACAATGGACTAGGAAACCAAATAGAGGAAATTATATATAATGATTTAGAAGGCTAGAATGATGATGAGAGAGAGAAAGAGTAATGAAAGGGCTGAAAGGAAATATTTAATAATAACAAGAAAAAGAAGAAAACAGAATAGATAGAATAGAAATTGACACCTTTAAGTTGTGGGTTAATGAAATAGTGGTATGTAAGAACTACAACAGAAAGCAGAAGGCAGAAAGATGAAGGAAAAGAGATCACATTGGGAGATAAAATCTATATAGACAGAGAATGGGAAATCATGGGAAAAGAAGCACAACAAAGAAGAGACAAGCTAGCAGCACCTTATTTAAAAAGAAAAGAAAAGAAAAAAGAAGGGGGGGGAGGAAAGAGGAAAGAAAAGCAAGAGACAACAAATAAACAAATAAAAACCAAACAACCACACAAGCAAGCAGGCAAACAAAGCTAAGGAAGAACAGTGTTCTTTCTTGGGCCCTTGTGGAACCTCTCAGCCTGCTTGTGTTCATCAATCAATTGCCCTGCAAGGTTCTATCTGCAGGTTTTGAGGCAGATTTTAGCTATTAAGCTAAGTTTAAAAAATGTTTTCTTTTTTTATTTTTTAAAGTGACTGTCTTCCTTTTTTTTTTTTTTTTTTTTTTATTGGCAAAATATGGGACCCAAAAGAAGTCCTCTTCTAGACCATCCCTTTCACCAAGGGGACCCTAAATAGGCTTCTGAAATTAATCAAGCACTTCCCACTTCCTGGCCTCCCCAGGGGAGCTGAAGCTCTTATGCTTGTCAGTGCAGAATGATAAAATTGGCTGACTCCACCCCCTCTGGAGCCAAGCCTCAGTATCACCAGGCTGTTGGGAAAATCAGGCTTCCTCAACAGATTCGCCCCTTCCCTCAGCCTGGCACAGCTTCAAGCCAGCTTATCTGCTCCCCAAAGCTATGAGGGGTTCCAGGCAGCCAAATCCACAGAAAGGAAACCCCTCTCCACCATTTGTCAGAACCCTCCCACTCTTGGAGAATGCTCCCTCTCACCAGGTTACCAGCGAGAGGTGGGGTGTATCCCTGGGGAGCTAAGTAAATCAACCTTCCTCAGCAGATTTGCCACTCCCCTCAGCCTGATGCTGCTTCAAGCCAGCTATTTTGTTCCCCAAAGCTGCAAGGGGTTCCAGGCAGCCAAATCCACAGAAAGGAAACCCCTCTCGACCCTCTGCCAGAACCCTCCCACTCTTGGAGAATACTCCCTCTCACCAGGTTGCCAGTGGGAGTTGCAGCTCAAACCAGCTTTTTTCCCTGAGGGTGGGACTCAGCCGTCTGTGTCAACCATCACAGGCAGAGGAAAAACTCACGAATCCTTCCCGAGCAATCCACCTCGCCTCCAGCTCCCTCCAGATCTATGTCCCCAAGATTCTTGCTCTGTGTGCCCCCATCACAGACCCCCTGGGCAGGACCCTGTCCCCAATCAGCCGTCTTCAGAGAGCGAGTCAGAGAGTACCCTCCTAAACTGACGCCATCTTGCCCCCTGCCTCCTTGTGTATTTATCTTTTACACGGCTACTTTGTACTCATTAGCTCTAATAATTTTCCTGTAAGTTTCTTTGGATTTTCTATATACATAATGTCGTCTTCAAATAAAGATAGATTTATTTCTTCCTTTCCAATTTGCATGTCTTTTATTTCTTTTCTGCTTAAGTGCCCTGGCTAGAACTTTTACTACAATATTGAATAGCAGTGGTAAAAGTTGGCATCCTTAACTAATTCCCAATCTTAGAGGAAGACTTTCAGTATTTCACCATTGAGATTGATTTAGCTGTAGGTTTTTCATAAACTGCCTTTATCATGTTGAGAAATTTCCCTTTTAGTCCTAATATTCTGAGTATTCTTCAAAAGAAATGGTGCTAGATTTTGCCAAATGCATTTTCTGCCTCTATCAAAATAATCATGGTTTAAGAAATTCCTTTTTCTATTTATGCAATTTATTACTTTGATTGGTTTTCATATGTTGAACCACACTTGCATTCGTGGGATAAATACCACTTGGTCATGGTGTTTAGTCTTTTCAATATGTTATTAATTCAGTTTCCTAGTGTTATGTAAAGGATTTTTGCTCTATATTCATAATGGAAATTGGTCTATAATTTTCATTTCTTATGGTATCTTTATTAAGCTTTAGTATCAGTGAAATACTGGACTCAGTATGTCTGTAGAGATTTGAGTAGGAAAGAAAGTTGACAATAATGCTCAATGTAGAGATAACATCAATAATCCTTTGTGTTTATGTGGTTCTGGGAGGCTATATCAAGGTAAATCTCTATATTTTTGAGGATCTACTAGCTGCTATTTGGAGACTTGAGAAAGATTATTGTTTACTTGTATGTAAAGTAAACAGCTTCAATTTGAGATATATTTCAGTTTACAGGTCAGTGACACACACAAGGAGAGCTTAAGGCTGAGAAATAAAATCCACACAATAGTTTTGAACACAGCATAGAAGAGGCCTGGCAAAAATTGAAGCAATTAAAGGAATGTATAAGATTTCCAAGACAGTGTATAGAATTTTATTTGGAAATGATTCAATAATATTGCTTTAGAAATTATTGGTGAGGACACTGGGAAAGAGTAACAAGTGTACTTTGAAGACAGTCAAGAGACTCAGATATCAGAAAATCCTAATAAAAAGAAAGTTCTCCCAAAGAATTCATGATCCAATTCTACCTTGATTCCAAGTAAAATGCAGACACACCCATTGGATTTTATTTTGCAGAGATCATTGGTGACCTTAGTTGTAGTTATTTATGGTGAAATGAAAATTATCTTATAAATTCATAGGGTGATTGGATGTTAGAAAGTGGTAAGTAAATGTGGATGGCTCCACAAGTTCAATTGTGAAGAGGGAAAACCCGGGGCATAAGTTTGGAGACTATAGTTTCAGAGATGATATCTTCCTTTGCTTGAGTGATAGCTTCTTTTTTCTTAATATGGCTTGTAATATTTTGCTGATGTCTAGGCATCTGATTATGATTGTGACTTATTCTGATGCTCAATTTCTCTCCCTTGCATAGGGATTTCCTGGTAGGAGGCTATGTCCTACTGTTGTTCTTTTATTCTCAGTTCAACCTGTTTTAGCTCTTTAGGATTATAACTGTTTAGTTTCTCAAATCCAGGCCATGCACCCAGTAATGTGTTGAATACAAGCTTCCAAGACCTTGAGGAGGAAGACTGTAAAGGCTCCCAAAAAAGCCTCTTTTATTTATTTACTTTTATTTTCCTTGCATGCACTTCCTTCATCTGCCAGAAGATGGCACTCTTTGGAAAGCCTCAGCTCAAGCCTTAGTCAGAATGTGTTCACTGTAACCCCAACCAGAACAATGTGACAGAGGATCCTGTCTCAGGGCTATTCCGAGCCTCACAAATCAAACTTTTTCAGAAGCTGTTTTTCCTTTGCCAACAGCCCTTTTCCTGGATAGGAAATAATTCCACTCCCTTCTGCATCTTCAACAACCAGTCTCAGTTAGTAGGGAGGGTTTTTGAGAGGGTTGCATCTCTTTAGTCCCATGCCAGCTCCCAAGGCAAACAACAGTGTGGCCCCACCCATCCTGCAAGAACTCGTGGGTCACAGCAGACCAAATTTGTTGGCCAGAAGCTGAATCAACATTAGGCTGCACTCTTCCTTTCCCCTTTCTTGGGGAAGTGGACCCCTGCAGTGCCCTCTGTCTGTAGCCACCAACTAGAGGCCAGAGGGCTCAAAGCTTTCTGTCTGAGGGTGAGGGGATGGGCACTGGCAGCTGCAGCTCCAACTGCAGATTTTACTCACAGACTTTTCCCATCAAGATTCTTTTTCTTTTTTTCTCTGCCCCTCTCTTTTCAGGGTGGTTTCCATCATTCCCCTGGTATCTTAGGATAGAACAGTTTTTCAGCAGTTTCTGCCTAACCTCTAGTTATGTTATGTGAGAGAGAAGTGAGTCTTTTGTCTCTCTAATCCTCCACCTTTTCAGAAGTCTCTCTGTTTCCTTTTAATAAATTTTCTTTGTATTAGATGAGCCCTCTCCTCTTGAAACAATTTCTTTGCCTAAATGCTTACTTTTTCCAGTTAAAAATGAAATATCAGACATGTTAGAGGTGGTCTTTACAATATGGTGGCCATTACTTACCATATTTTGGTGATTTCAATTTCAATTAAATTTAAACTAAAAATTCATTTCTCAGTTTTCACTAACCACATTTCAAGGGAATATATAAAATGTCTTTCTAATATAGAGAGAGGATAATTATAAAACAAAGGGCAGTTCAGTAACCAACTCATAAAAAATAGAACAATATCAGTAACTTTGCTATATTCTGCATGCACCACACTCATAACCCCTTCCATCACATCCAGACTCTAATGTTTGTGATTATCAGTCATTTGCTTTTTTTAAAGGAGGTACAGGGTTCATCAGTCCCTTCTATTCAAACCTATATGTGATGCTGAAGTTTTTAGGTATACTTCTGGCCTACCAATGTGCCAGGTGTGCATGGAATCTCGGTGGAGCTGCAACTCCTACCCTACAGCTCAATGGACTCATCCAAGTTACCTGGCGAGGAGACAACGATGGGCAATGGCCATCCCAGGGAATGGAGAGGGCCTGCATCTGCAGGCAGGATCATCCCACCCATCATATCCATGGGATATAAGCCCTCTCTCACTTGGAGGTGGAGTGGACATCACCATCCCAGTCCCCTCAGGATTGGGGGAAGAACTATGGACTAGAGTGGACTTGATGGTATTCTGTTGTTCACATATGGTGATTCTAGCAATGGAAGAAATTATAACAATGAGGTGGAGCCAGAGGCCACTTGACACTTTTGGGGTAGGGAGGGGATGAGCAGTTGAAATACAGTGGCTTCTTTAGGATTTGGAGGTTGTCCTGAGTACCGTTGTGGCAATGGATGTAGGCCATTTTAAATCAGCACACACCACTCAGAACTGTGTGGGAGAGAGTGTGGTCTACAGTGTGAACTGTGGTCTATGGTTGGTGGCAAGGCCCCAGAATGTGTAAGTCCATTGAGGGTGGTGGGCCACACTTGTGGGAGATGTTTGTGTGGGATGTGGTGGGAGGTGTGGGAGGTGGGGAACATGGGAATCCCAGTGGGTTCCATGTAATATTTTGGGTAATCTAAGCACCTCTTAAAATATATGTATATATATATATATATAAATAACACTTTTGTAAGCAAATACACATATATGCATATATATTTATATATCATTTTGCAAATGTTGGTATGTATTGTGCAAATTTTGATTTTTATCCACAATAAAAAATAAATTAATTAAAAAAAAAAAAAAAAAGGTACAGGGAATTGAACCCAGGACCTTGTACATGGGAAGCAGGTATTCAACCACTGTGCTACATGCATACCCCAATGAGAATTGGTTTTGATATTTGTTTGTTTTGTTTGTTTGTTTGTTTGGGGGAGATATTGGGGATCAAATCTTGGACCTTGTACATAGGAAGAAGGTGCTCAGCCATTTGAGCTACATACACTCCCCAATCATTTGCTTTTTATTAAAGGGTTCATCACATTTTAAAATTCCCAAACAATAAACTGAATTTTTGGCATGTTTTCTACTTGTTACATTTGTGTCATGTCAGCTTATATTTGCTTACTAAAGGTTTTTCATATGCCAAGTATGTTGTTAGGAGTTGAACTGGAAGCATCACAATTATTTTAAACAATTTCTCCCCATAAAAAGTTCAATAAGGCATTTAATGGTTGAATACATAAGCAAAATTTTTTCAGAAGCTATATACCCATAGCAGGACTGGAATGCAAGTCCACCTATCTCCAAATTATGATCTTAAATATCTTACTTTCCAATACCTTTTATAATGTCTAAAATTCTACTTTGAATTTTTCTTTTAAATTCATATAGCTTATTAAATGGAATTCCTGTGATTTTCACATTCCTCTGTAGTAGGCTATACAGTAGTAAAGAGTTAATTTAAATAACAAGGATATCACTCCTAAAATGTATTATTACTTAAATCTTAGGCTGGTGTTTTGTAGATAACAGGGAATACTTATGTTAAAAGATGTCCCAGTGTTGCTTCATTTTCCCTAGACCTACTTTGACTGATTTGGGTTAGTAAGACTTTTCCAAAAACCTATCAGCCCCTATTCCTTCCCTGTTATCTCTGCCTCCTTTCTGATGTAATTCCTCTCTTTACCTAGTCTGCTGAGTGTGGCAGTCTGCCTGAGGAGATCTCTCTCCCCTATCCCTCTCATGTCAGGGTCCCTTCTGACACCCAAGGGGGTCATGGCTGGCTAAAATAACCACAAACAGACTACTCTCCACCCTCTCTGACCCCTTCTTCTCCCATGGAGGTTGCTGCCACACTCTGGAGGAGGAAGCCGGTGGCTCCGCTTAGGTTGTTTGTCCTGAAGGCAGTTAAGTGCCACTTCCAACTACAGGTGGGAGAAACTCAAGATTTTTCTCTGGCTTCTTTTTCTTTCTGGCACACTCCAAGATGGCTCAGAGCAACCCCCTGCTCTACCTATATCTAGAGGTGCTGGCAGGGAGGAAGAAGACTGTTCTCCTCTTAAGTCAGATACTATTTGCTAGGTGTTTTAGCCTCACCTTGTATCTCAGGGATAGGTGAGGGGGGCATTTCCCAGCAACCAGAAGGATCAATAACACAGCATTTGCTATTTTGGCTTCCTCCTCTCTGTCCCTGACTCTTGTTAGTTGTGCAGCAGGTCCTGCTCTGCTGTACCCCTAAGCAGGTCACCAAGGCAGCTCTAGACTCCCTATCAGTTGTTTTAGTGAGAGCTAAACATCAACTTGTTAATGTGGCGTATTACATTGATTGATTTTCTTGTGTTGAACCAGCCTTGCATACCAGGAATAAATCTTTCTTGGTCCTGATGTATATATCTTTTGATATGCTGTTGGATCCGATATGCCAGTATTTTGTTGAGAATTTTTGCATCTATGTTCATTAGAGAGATTGGTCTGTAATTTTCTTTTCTTATAGTATCTTTGTCTGGCTTTGGTATTAGGGTGATGTGATGGTTAGGCTAATGTGTCAAAACTTGGCCAGGTAATTGTGTCGAGGCGTTTGCTCCAGCAAGCACTGGGCTAATTGCAATACAAGAGCATTTATGGACTTCAATCACCAGTGAGTTTACTGTGTGGCTGGCTGATTACATCTGCATCAATCAGGGAGATTGCATCATCATTGGGTGATGCTTTTATCCAATCAGTTGAATGCCTTAAAAAGGGAAGTGATTTCAACTTTCAGAGAGAATTTTCCAGCTCATTGTTGGACAGCCAACTTCTCCAAAGGACCTTTCATCGGACTTTCATCAGAGCCCCTGGTTTGCAGCCTGCCTGTGGAACCTGGACTTGTGCATCCCCACATTCATGTGAGAGACTCTTATAAAATCTCATATTATTGACAGATATCTCCTTTTGATTCTGTTTACCGAGAGAACCCTGACTAATACAGGTGATGCTGGCTTCATAAAATGGAATAGATAATTTTCCTTCCTCTTCAATTTTTTTGGAAGAGTTTAAGAAGGATTTGTGTTGATTCTTTTGGAAATGCTTGGTAGAATTCACCTGTGACGCCATCTGGTCCTGGACATTTCTTTGCTGTGGGATGCCACAGACCAAATTTTTGAGTCAGAAGCTGACTTAGGCTGTGTCTCTCTCCCTCCCCTTTCCTGGGGAGGTGTTTCTTCCACAATCAGTCCTGGCTAGAAGAGAGGGAGATTGAGATGATTGAATTCCACCAGTCCTGTGCCAGCTACCAGGGCAAACCATGGTGTGGTCCCACTTGGCCTGGAAGGGCTGATGGGATACAGCCAACCAAATTTGTGGGTCAGAAGCTGGGTCAGCCTTAGGCTGTGTCCCTCTCTCTCCCCTTTACTGGTGTGGTGGATCTCTGGAGTCCCCTTTGTCTATAGCCACAGGCCTAGAGGTCTGAGAATTCTAACATGTCTTTAGTGTGGGAGAGAGTGCCAGCAGCAACTGTTGCTGCTTTCAACCAACAGTTCTATTTTCAGGCTTCCTCTCCTTTGTCCCTCTCTCCTCTGGGCAGTGTCCAGACTTTGCCTGGTATCCTAAACCCTAGAAAATATTTTTCCAGGCTGTTTCTGCCTGTCTTCCACCTGTTTTTCTGGAGAAGGGAGTCCCATGGCTTTCTAGTCCATCATCTTCCTGGAAGTCCACCAAGAGCATCTTTACACTAGTTTGTATTTCTCTAAGCTGTCTCTAAAATTCGTGGGTTAATCATAATTGTTTGAGTGATTCATTCAACTGTTACTAATGATAATATTTTTATTACCAGATCTTTGATTACATCATTTTCTCTCCATTCTTGTTAGGAAATCTAAAAAAAGATGATTATGTCTAAGTTAAATTTTTCTTAATCTACATATTCCACTTTCATCAAATTATCTATATAGTACTTTATTTTTCTCCTCTATTGGTTACTTTACAAATACCATCATCAATGAGGGTCCAGCTTTTATGGGACCTGAAGGAGGAATTGGCTTTCCCCAAGTAAAACAGAAGGAAATGAGTACTTTAAGTTAGAATGTTGGCATTGGCTAATTTACTTTAAAAAGCAGCATATATTAATAACAGAGGGCTTGAGGGATTTATCTGAAGAGTATCTTTAGGACCAAAGTTTCTATCTTCCTTTTTTTGTTTTTGTTTTAAATGTCAGAATAATCTCTCTATTTTCCTACCCACTGCATGTTTATCACTACTTTTACCTTCAGGTTACCTTCATTCATATTTCCTAGCATGGAGAATCTATTCCTTTCTCTGCCCAAGTCCATTCAGGTTAGCTTCCTTCATAAATTTATTCTAACAGGTGGGTCATAAGCTTGTTTTTTCTTGTTTTGACCTTTTGCCACTTCTCTCTTAATTCTAATTTAAAAGGAGGAAACATATTTTTCACCAGGTTAAAATATTTAATAATGTATATTTTTTATTTTCACCACGAATTCTGGAATTATTTTATCACATTTTTTTTTTATTTTTTTTATTGTCGGTAAAAATCAAAATTCTCACAATACATACAAACATTTGCAAAATGATATATAAATATATATGCATATATGTGTATTTGCTTACAAAAATGTTATATATATATATATATATATATATATATACACATATATTTTAAGAGGTGCTTAGATTACCTAAAATATTACGCGGAACCCACTGGGATTCCCATGTTGCCCACCTCCCACACCTCCCACCACATCCCACACAAACATCTCCCACAGTGTGGCCCACCACCCTCAATGAACTTACACATCCTGGAGCCTTGCCACCAACCATAGACCACAGTTCACACTGTAGACCACACTCTCTCCCACTCAGTTCTGAGTGGTGTGTGCTGATTTAAAATGGCCTACATCCGTTGCCACAACGGTACTCAGGACAACCTCCAACTCCCAAAGAAGCCCCTGTATTTCAACTGCTCATCCCCTCCCTACCCCAAAAGTGTCAAGTGGCCACTGGCTCCACCTCATTGTTATAATTTCTTGCATTGCTAGAATCACCGATGGTATTTTATCACATTTTATAAATTATTTGTACACAAAATGACTCATGTACTTCTTTCTAAACTACTGTAAGCATTACTTCATCACATTTGCTTCACTGAAAGGATGGATTTTGTGATTCCTGAAGGATGAAAGTCTCTTCTCTGAGACAGCAGGTAGGAAATAGAAAATGAGGTCATGGTTGCTTAGAAAAGAGAAGATTGACATAGGAAGCAGCATGTGTATTTCCCCTAAACTGGCTTTTATGAATGGAAAGAATGGTATATCTAAATATTTCTAGTAAAAATAAAATATACATTAGTGAATATTTTAACTCAGTTAAGTACATGTTCCTACAAGTAATGCCATTTATCTGTAACATCCCTTTAGGACTGAAGATTCTATGTCACCATGTTATCTTGTGTTTATTGGAATCCTGTGTTGTCTTGGTCTTATAATACTCTCTCAGTGTTTCTGGTCACTCAAGGTTTCCTCATTTCATTAATCACTGGATATTTTCATGGAAATTTCTCTAGAATGGGGAGTTTTTCCTCTCCATTATAGCAAGGTATTTTCTGAATATTTTTCATGACCTTATTCTTTCAACTCTCAGGCCAATGTTTGCTTGATTTAGTTTAAGGAGGTTCCTTTTATAATTTTAATCTCATTTCCTACATTAGTACGTAACTCAATTTGGGATACTAATGACAAAGTATACATTTCTAGATAAATATTGTATTCATTAGAACACTAAACCAACCTGACATTCAACAAATTATCTTATTTGTTCCATTAAACAAAATGAAAACTAGTCAGTTAATATTTCTAGCTATCATTAATGGTGTTAAAAACCATCCAATGCATACATCAATTGCCTTAAAGTTCACTTTATGAATGACAAAAATAACTGGTTAAGTCCATGATGCTGGTGAATTTGGAGGATCGCTTTATTGAGAAATTAAATTTTCACATGATATTTTTAGCAGTTTGTAGACAATATATTGTGTTTAGCAGTTATGGACGTTGCTTTCTAGAGCAGATGACTGTGCAGATACAATACACTTTTTATAAAGCCAAGTTATTATAAGGAATACCTCATTTATTCTTACTATCAAATCATAGCCTGCAAAAATCAGGAGGAAACTGATATAAATCTAGCAATGTATATTATTTAATTCCTCTGTTTCCACTGAGCTAAATGTCCCACATAGCTTCTTAACATTTTTTAGCATAAGGAACCTTGTTTATGGTTGTATTAAATTCCATTTAGTCATAGTTCCCATGTGTCAATTTTTCCCCTGGTAATTGTATCCACAAACAGAAAAATGCATATATAACTTTCTAAGATAAGTAGATCGTGAAAGAAGACCAAGTTCTAGTCCTGTTCTACCTTTTTAGCACTTGGATGTGGAGATAATTACAGAAACTGTGCATTTGTTTTTTCACATGACAAGAAAGGAAAATAATGTGATCACTGTCCTTAAATGTCTTATTTGAAGGAAAAAGATCAAGGAGAGTGCTCTTTAAATAACTGATACTCACTATGTAAAACTGATAACACCACAGAATCTATAATTGGAGGCAAGCCTAAGCCCTGGAACCCCAGCCTCCTCAGAAACTTCTATGTTGGCTGCTCTCTGGAGAATGTTCTCTGATGCTCAATGGGCTTTCTCCCTGTGGCCATGTTTTCTCATATTATAAACCCTGAATTCATATCAGCATGGTGATTGAAATAAAATGAGGTGGATAATATTTATTTAATATATAAATATTTTATATTTAAAACCACACTACCTTGATGTATACTTATCAAAGTTGGTAAAAAATCTTCTAGTAGGCGGATGTGGCTCAAATGGTTGGGTGTCCGTCTCCCATTTGGAGGGACTGGGTTCGATCCCCGGGACCTCCTGGTAAAAATAAAAGAAAAATATACAAGGCACGTGGGCCGCCAGGCCCTGCGAGTGGGTGTGCCACTAGGCCTCACAAGCGAGTGAGCCGTTAGGCCCCGTGTGCGGGTGCGCTGTCAGGCTCCGCCAAGCCATGCAGCAAGATGATGACATAACAGGAGAGTGACAAAAGGGAGATCCAAGATGAAACACACTGAAAAACCAGGAACTAATGTGGTGCAAGCTGTAGGATGCCTCTCTCCCACATCAGAGGTTCCCAGGATCAAATCCCAGTGAAGACAGGAGGAGAAGGATGAGAAGAGAGGGCAGGAAACAGACACAGAGAATTGCCCAGCAAATGAACACAAAAACAGCAAAAACAGGGGGGAGGGGGTAAAAATGGATAAAAAAGTAAATAAATCTTAAAAAAAAAAAAAATCTTCTAGATATCTTTATATATATACTGCTGACCTGGTTCTAGTTCATTCTATTTATTTCTTTAGATTCCTGAGATACCTTCATACTAGGCCTATGTTGGGCATTCTTGCCTTTTTGATAATGAAATAGTATCATCTTCAAAATATAAAGACACATGACACATCATTCAGAAGAGTATTTCTAATAAAACAAGAATTTAGAACTCTGCTTTGATTTTAAAGATTCCCTTTTATTCAAGGTAGTTAGAGGAATGTATTTTAAAAGGTTCTCATGATTTGGAGGAGATAAGGAGGAAGAGACATAAGATTGAAACTTAGATGACCAGATAGATTTGATTGTACACTTTCCAAAGTTTTCAATCATTTTCTTCTCATAGAATTTAAACACTATGCTGGAAACATATATATATAATATTTTAATTTTAATAGTGAACATGGACTATCACTTATTAAAACCCAGGGATAGATAGGGGGCAAGGGTGGCAGAATAAAGACTTATGAGAGTCAACTCATCCTACAGTGCAGTTAGTAATCAGCCAGAAGTATCTAAATCGCCATTTTAGGGAACCCAGGAAACAAGAAGCGCATACTGCAAAATCCTTGGTAGAACAGAAGGAGGAGATTGCCCATCTGACGAGTAGAGCACTTCAAGACATGGAGACCAGAGTCCATCACCCACTGGTGGTTCAAGCCACCTTGGGAGCTGTTCTCGGGCTGGAGTTGGAAGCTCCATTTCCCAAAAATGGGACAGGGAGAGATGGTTAAGCACTGATTTCATCTACTGATTAGTAAATCTGGTTGGGTAAAGTCCAGTCCTAAGAATAGCTAAAGTTTGAAACTATCAAATCAGAAAGAGGTCAGTGGCCTCCATTTTAACTCTGCCCCCAGCATGAGTGGAAACCAGGCTGATTGAAAATCACAGTGAAGGTAAGGACTGGCTTTTTTCAACCTACATTGAATTGCAGCCCAAGTCTAAGCTCCAGCCCTACCTATGGCAGGGAGGAAGCTGGGGGACCTGCACCAGCTTCTCTGGGCAGCTACAGGCATTTTGGCCCACATGAACTACATTATTTGACACATCTGTGGCTCCACCCCCATCTCTGACAGAGCAGGAGGAACGACAGTGTTCCCTCACCCTCTCAGGGCAACTGCATTCCACTTTCAGCTTGCATGGGCTAGACTGTTGGACACATCTCTGACTCTATCGTCACCCCTAACAGATAAAGATATTATGAAAAAAGAAAATTACAGACTCATTTTACCAATGAATATAGATGCAAAAATCCTCAACAAAATACTCACTAATCAAATCCAACAATACATTAAAAAATATTGATTATGATCAAGTGGGCTTTATCCCAGGCACGCAAATGTTGTTCAACACAAGAAAATCCATCAGTGTGATACACCGCATTAATAAGTCAAAGAAAAATCCGTGAACATCTCAATTGATGCAGAAAAGGCATTTGACAAAATCCAGTGTTCTTTATTGATAAAAAGCACTCCAAAAGATAAGAATAGAAGAAAACTTTCTGAGCATGATAATGGATATATATGAAAAACCCACAGCTAACATTACACTCAATGGTGACAGTCTTAAAGTTTTCATGATGAGATCAGGAATAAGACAAAGATGCCCACTGTCACCACTGTTGTTCAATATAGTGCTAGAAGTTCCAGGTACAGCAATCAGGCAAGATAAAGATATAAAATGCATCCAAATTGGAAAGGAAGAAGTAAAGCTTCCACTATTCACAGATGATATGACCCTATACCTAGAAAATCCTGAAGTATGTACAAGAAGTTCCAGAGCTAATAAATTTCGACAGAGTGGCAGGATACAAGACCAGTATGAAAAATCAGTAATGTTTTTATATACTAGTAATGAGCAATCTGAGGAGGAAGTCAGGGAAAAAATTCCATTTATAATAGTGGCAAAAAGAATCAAATAATCAGGAATAAACGTAACCAAGGACATAAAGCACTTACATTCTGAAAACTACAATGCATTGCTAAAAGAAATCAAAGAAGAACTAAATAAATGGAAGAACATTCGGTGTTCATGGATGGAAAGTGTAAATATCATTAAGATGTCAATTCTACCAAAATTGATATACAGGTTCAATGCAATCCCAATAAATCCTTTTTGCAGAAATGGAAAGCCCAATTATCAAATTTATTCAGAAGGGTAAGGGGCCTTACATAGCCAGAAACATCTTTAAAAGGAAGAATGAAATTGGAGGACTTTCACTTCCACACTTTAAATCATATTACCTAGCTAAAGTGGTAAAAACAGCATGATACTGGCATAAATATAGGAATTTAGACCAATGGAACCAAATTGATGTTTCAGAAACAGACCCTAACATCTATGGTCAAGTGATTTTTGACAAGGCTGTCAAACCTACCCATTTGGGGCAGGACTATCTGTTCAACAAATGTTGTTGGGAGAACTTGATATCCATATCCAAAAGAAAGGAAAAGGACCCCTACCTCACATTTTATACAAAAACTAACTCGAAATGGATCAAAGACCTAAATACAAAAGCAAGAAATTTAAAAGTCCTAGAAGAAAATATAGGGAAACATTTTCAAGACCTGATGGTAGGTGGTGATTTCTTAAACCTTACACCAAAGCATGAGCAACAACAAAAAATGGATAAATGGGACCTCCTCAAGCTTAACGTTTTCTGCTTCAAAGGACTTTGTCAAGAATGTGAAATGTCAACCCACTCAAATAGGAGAAAATATTTGGAAAGCATATATCTGATAAGGGTTTGATTTCCATAATATATAAAGAGATCATATAACTCAATGATATAAGAGCAAGCAATCCAATTAAAGAATGGGCAGAAGATTTGAGTAGACATTTTTTCCAAAGAGGAGATAGAAATGGCCAAAAAGCACATGAATAGATTTTCAATATCACTAGCTTTCAAGGCAATGTAAATCAAAATTTCAATTTCAGACCTCATATAATAGCCTTACTAAAAAAAAAGAAAAACAGAAAACAATAAATGCTGGAGGGGCTTTGGAGAAATAGGAGCATTTCTTCACTGTTGGTGGGAATGTAGAAGGTGCAGTTTCTGTGGAAAACAGTTTGATGGATCCTCAGGAAGATAAATATAGAACTGCCATATGATCCAGCAATCCCTCTACTAGGGATATATCCAAAAGAATTGAAAACTGTGACACAACGAGACATTTGCACACCAGTACTCTTAGCAGTGTTATTCATAATTGCCAAAAGTGTCCTTCAACTGATGAATGGATAAACACAATGTGGTATATACATATGATGGAATACTATGCTTCTGTAGGAAGAAATGAAATTGGGAAACATAATATGGATGAACCTTGAGGACTTTATGCTAAGTGAAATAAGCCAGGTACAAAAGGACAAATATTGCATGGTCTCACTAATATGAACTAAATATGAAGAATAAACACATGGACTTAAAACCTAGACTATAGGTTACTAGGAGACAAGATGAGGACTGAGAAGGGGTACCAATGCTTAAAATATATAGAATTTTCAATTAGCTTGACTGTAAAAGTGTGAAAATGGATAGAGTTCATTGTAACACATTTTAATGAGTATAACTAATACAGCTGGTTTATAAATGGGATTGTGGCTAAAAAGTCTAGGGATGTAAATGTCAATTGAGTGAAATCTACAGAATAATCTAGGGACTGAATATCTTAGTAAACCTGGAGTTGGATGAAGATTGTGGTTAATATATAAATACAAGAATGTTCTTTTATGAACTAGAACAAATGTATGTCTTGATTACATGGTGGAAAGAATATAGTGATGCATGGGA
Organism: Tolypeutes matacus; assembly: GCA_026826555.1. Lineage (NCBI taxonomy): Eukaryota > Metazoa > Chordata > Mammalia > Cingulata > Chlamyphoridae > Tolypeutes > Tolypeutes matacus. The sequence goes on along the minus strand of JAKSZT010053840.1, from coordinate 11,359,130 downwards.
AAAAGAACAATGTAACTTTTGGACTATAGTTAACAACAATATTGTGATAGTCTTTCATCAGTGCCGGAGAAGATACTATATCAGCACTAAGGGTCAATATTAGGGGTTATGGATTATTTCTTTCTGACTAAGGAAAACATTCAAAGGTTTACCTAAGCAATGACTGCACAACTCTGTGATGAAAGTAAGAGCCACTGAGTGTATACTTTGGATAGAATGTACAAGGCATGGGGCTGTATAACACAGTTAACCATGTGGTAGAAGATGGACTGTGTTTAACAGTACAAATGTGAAAGAGTTCTCTTATGAACTATAACAAATGTACTATAATAATACATAATGTTAATTATAGGGGGTCTATGGAAATATATTCCAAATGTACACTATGGACCATAGTTAGTGGTAATAATGTGATCGTGTTCTTTCATAATCTGTAACAAATATTCCACAGCAATGTAAGGTGCTGGTGAAGGGGTGATGTATAGGAATTCTGCACATTTTGAATGATTATTTTTGTAAGCTTACAACTTCTCTAGTAAAAAATGTTTTAAAAGAAGGAAAAAAGAAAAAAATTCAAGAAAAAATCCAGGGATATACAAATCAAAATAGTTTAGAAGTTATCTTCACTATTTCTTGATATGTATTTGTGTTCTACCAATTTCATTTGTTTAATCCATGTACACAATCACCTGTTCCCCAAATTTCCCTTATTGGTAAAGTGGATATCAAGATAAATGACTGAGTCATTGAGTAAATTCTCATGTGGAGACTTGCACAGACCTTACAGTCTTAAGAAAATGATTTCTGAATTAAAGAAATAATGGTATTGCCAAGAGGAAATGGAAAGAGGATCAGAAACCTAAGCAAATCATGGAAACTAGAAATGAGAGAATGGGAAAATATATGTGCCCACCATCCCAAACAGTGTGTTGGAATCTCCAGTTTCTTAGAGCAGGTGATGTAATAGGGAACTTACTGAAAGAGTTGATTGGAATTCCCATTTCATGGCTCAGATGGGCATAAATTAAGAATATGCTGTGACAAACCACAATTACAGTATACATCTAAAACTAAAAATGATTTGATAAGGAATTTTGGCACACAGTATATCACTTCCCTTCTTAAAAGTGCCTGTCAGCAGAGTGGAACTGTGTTCAACAGCAACAACCACTAACCCAAATGGAAGAAGAGACAGCCACAAAAACACACCTCTAGAGACCTGTGCTGGGGAAACAGTCAAGAGTGAGTCCTTTTCAACACTTGCTTTTTTATTATCTTGGCCACCTATTCAACTAAATATGAATTCCAAGGTGCTATGGCAGTTCTCTGGGGCTTCTTGGAGCTTATCAATCTTGATATCATCACAGTGAAAGATGAGTGGTTTTGGTTAATATTCAGAGACTTCAAACCTGTGTACCAACATCTGTTTCTATTGAGTTGTTTAAAGCACTTTGAAAATTGTTTCCTCTTTTTAAAAAAATTATTGAAATACATACGACAAATTATTGATAAAGTTTTGCAAACTGAAATCACTGCAACTGGCACCCTGATTAGGAAACACATTAAAAACACCTCTCAAGATACCTTGTGCTTCTATTTACTTTATAGCCGCAAAAGTAACCCTTCCCATAACACTTGTGAGTACAAATTCATTATGTTCACTAAATAATGAATTTGCAAAATATCTGCTCTTTTGCTTTTGGCTATCATTTTCACATGATGTCTGTGAAAACATTCCAGTTTTTTATGGATTTGTGGAGTATACATTCACATTATAAAAGAACATGTCTCTTATTTACCCATTTTACTGTTAACAGTCATATGTGAATAGTATATGTTTTAGCAATTATAAATAGTGCTGTTATGAATATTCTTTTCCATGTGTTTAGAGACCATATGGAAGAATTTCTGATGGATGTGACCCAGGAGTCACAAGACATAACTATGTTTATCATTAATATAAACTGCCAAAACATTTGCAAAGGGATTGTCCCCATGCAAGCACTACCAATTCATATGAGAGTTCCAACATTAAGCCTAACTCTTTGTAACAGAATTTCAGCATTTTTCAAGGTAACAGAAACATGGAAAAGTTTTAAAGGAAAACAGTGACACATACCATCTCAAAATAACTATAAAAGCAGTTGCTCATGGAATACCAATGAAACAGTCTTTTTCAGTGTCTATCGCTATGACCTTTACAATGGGTTCCTTCCTTCAAGATTTCAGTGCACTTATTGTGGAGATCTCTGACTGTGATCTTCCAGGTGGGAAGTAGAAACCACCCTTAGTGTTGTTGCTATACATCAACACGATTTGAATAATCTCTGCAAAATGTGGTTTCTTGAACCACAAAATGTTCAAGCCATTATATGATCCCCCAATTGGGAAGTGTACATCTTCTTTAAATAGCAGCCATTATATAATCCCCCAATTGGGAAGTGTACATCTCCTCTATACTAAGCATCATAGCAGAGCCTGTGGGGGAATGAGGGGGCAAAGGCACCCTGAAGAACCAACTGTTTCATCAACTCCCAATACCATGCACACTATTGCCCATTTTGAAAAGTTCATGACACTTAAAGAAAAATCATGCATTCTGAGAGGACACCCTGCATCCATGTGGTAAAGCATATTTATCATTGAATTTCTGCTAGCAACCCTGTTATCTAGACTTATAACCTCACGTGACAGTGGGAACCAAGTTTTTTGTACCCCTATTGTGCTTCAATACTTTCCACTGCAGTTACATGTAGAAAAATGTACCAAATGACAAAGGAGAACTTCAACCAACTAAAAATTTCCTCTGTGACTTGGGTATACTTGGAGATTTCTGAAGTTGAAAGTATTCAAGGGGGTGAATGACACAAAAAAACTGACTCCAATACTGGTTCTAGCATGGCCAGCAGAGAAAATGATGACTCTGTTCTTTTTACTACTCAGTGGCACTTATTACAGTACCCACCACCCATTCACAGGTTTATGAGCAAACTAGTGTTACCCACAGCAAAGAGAAGAAATCACCCAGATTCTAGTTTTTGCCATGTGACCAATGTTCTCTGTGCTATCTGGAAAATTAATAGAAATTTCAGATTAAAAATTCAAATTTACCTCCTAGTCAATTAATTCTTAAAGACAAATATCACAGCTGTTGTTTCTGGGACGATTGAACCCCAAAGAAAGTTCTCCAACAGCCAAAGACATATTGTGAATTGTAATGTGCCATTTTGCCTAGTCAGGTGGCTGAATTTCCTCATGGATCACCTTAAATTTTTAATGCTTTGGAGATTACTAATGCAAATTCATAGGATTACCACCAGTTGGTGTACTTTCAGCTTACATGATGTAGGTTTGTGTCTACCTGGAGACTTCCTGCTATGCTTGCACCTAAATGGACTTCCCTATGTCAGCTGGGCCTGACCTTGTGCTCACTGTGATAGGACTGAGCATGAGACCTGACTCCTGGACACAGCACCAAGTACTGATATATCTGAAGAAGCTCTTGATATAGAGTATTCCAGAGTAAACAAGTGGGGTCCAGGACAAAGCATAACACAGATCTAGGCAAACTGCCCTCCAACAGCATTCTGATTCTCAATACTCCTTTCTGAGCACTGTGGTATCCAATCTTTTTTTTTTTTTTTTTTTTTTACCGGGAGGTCCCAGGCAACGAACCCGGGTCCCTCCATATGGGAGACGGATGCCCAACCAGTTGAGCTACATCCGACCCCTGGTATCCAATCTTCTCATTGCCTTGTGGGCAATTAAATCTTGTTCTATGACTCTCATTTTCCTTCTATTTGGTGTAAATGTGTGTCATTTTATTGATTTTCATATAATGTAAATTCCATCAGAGGATGTTTTAAGATTGGTTTGGGAGGAAGAATACAGGAAATGGAAAAGCACACCCTAGGATTTCCATACAAGAAAAATTGAAAGATATTTAGGATTATTTTATGGTGTCCTTAAAATACAAACTAACTATTTTCTCTGTTAATTAGAATAATTACATAAACTAAGCTGTTAATACAAAATATATAATCTGCATTTCACATATGAGGATTATCTTTTATTATACTCTTTAGTTCCTCAGTGAAGAGGGGAAGACTTGTGAATGAATAAGGAAAAAATTGGCTAAATTAGAAAATAAGGAGAGATTTTATATTTGATGGCTAAATGGTTAGACTATTAATTTCATATATGTTCTATTTCATAGAATATTTATGAATCTTATGAATCTTCATGTTTCCTAAAGGATGGTGTGTGTTTTGAGAGGAAATAGTATAATATAGTTTATCAAGATTTTTAGTGTTTAATAAAGTTGGATGGGGACCACGATATTGACATTTTTAGGATATTGCCCATAAAATTCCATTTCATTACAATGGGAAAACAATTTTTGAATGTGTGTGTTGATTTTCAGCAAAGAAATGGATGTGTCAGTCCATTAATCACAAAGAATTGATTTCTGCTATCAACCAGAATCAGCTTTAAAATATGGCAGTTTACATGGTATTGTATTTTTAACCCTATTTCTTATAGTAGCTAAATAATAATTCATTTAAACTTCAGTTATAGAAGGTTGTAGGAATAAATATCAGCTTGAAGGAATAGTTGTAATTTACATGTCTTTAAGAGAATTTGCTTCCCACAAATTCTCATTTTATATCTCTAATCCAAATAAAAAGCATCAATCAATAGAAATAAAATTAACCTGTTACAGTTCAGATTATATGGAAAGTAAAAGATAATGTGGAAAGAGACACTCTGAGGGAAGCCTGTCCCCCTTCCCTATGACCCACAAATAACCCTGTGTTTAGGAGTAGGTCTGTTAGTCTGGTTCCTGCAATGAGATAATAAATATGAGCTCAATTCTTTCTCAGGGGTGCCTGGAGATAAAGGACATTCCCTAGCAGATGGTGGCCTGTTGGAACATTCCATCCCCTTTTGCCCAGAGCATTGTTGTAAATATTCACTGGAAACTGCTTGGCCAAATATGTGCATTATTTTATAGCAGCTGTCCCAACCCTGTGGTTACATCTGTTCTTGATGGGGACAGAGTCAAATCCTTCACCTAAATTACACGAAAGGGGTGTATATGGACAACTACTCTGCATTAGCTGTGGAGTAGGGCCCACTGGTCATGGGGGATCAAATCCCAATAGTGAACTGACCTTTCTTTGTCTCTTCTCTTTCTAATATTTTTCCATTCAGTGCCTGTGAAAGACATGTGTTTCCTTGAAGACCCTGACGTCTTCATGAACTCTTTGCTCTCCTCCATGTGGTGAGACTCTTTCCTTGTAGGTGGTAATTGGTTGTCTTGCCCCAACAGTTTGTATGCCAACAAAGCTTTCCATGACATGGAGGAGGTGTAAGTTTCATCAGTTCACTCATCCCAGGGTGGTACCAGCTCCCGGGGGGGGGGGGGGTGTAATTCATTGATGTGCTGGCCACATGAGTGCAACTGAGATGTAATCAATATCCATGTGAAAAATGACAATGTGTGGTGGATAGAGGAAGAGAGGCAGGACATGGATCATAGGAAGAGTAGGGAAATCATACCCAGGCAGCTGGACACCTGCACACTTCCGTGATATCTGCTGACCCACATCGTGTTTCAATGGTTTCAAATTACTCCCAAGGGGCATTTGGGACCCTGTGTTTGAAGTTCCACTGAATGAAGGCTGTTTTCAGGTCCAAAGTTAGACTCACTCAACACAAAATCATCTCAGCATTGTTTACAATGGAACCATCAAAATATTTTCCTGAAAGGTAAATGCATTAGTTAAAAGAGATATGGACAAAAGACAGGGGAGTTTCATTGTGGTTTGTTTAGTACATCTGTTCAGACTCAGATATCTCCTAGGGAAGCTAACCACTGATGCCCTGCTGCAATGTACTTTTACCTGCATGGAGCAGGTCAACGAATAGGATAGGGATGGAGACAAACACAAGCCACCCTTAGTCTGTAAGTCTAAGAGCATGAGAGTGATATGCCCAACTGTGGGCAATGTCTCAAAAAGTAAATCCCCTGGAAGACTGTTCATGGGGTCAAAACTGCCCTTCAAGTAAAGATACATAGCTACATCATCCCTTTCCTGGTCAGGATGTTGATGAGACAGTCCTGCCTCGGACAGCATTGAAAGCATTAATGAAATGAGGGCCTGCCCGTGGTAAGACTCCTTTATCATTTCTATTATCCTCAGGGGCATTAGTGTGTGAAGTGGTAGAAAAGAACCGCCACAATGCCATGTTTTGGGGTGGAATTAGCAGCACAGCAAGTAATTTTCATTGAGGTAGCCCAGAAGATAGAAGGCCAGCAATGGGAAGCTGTACCAGAAAGACCATAAAAGGAACACAAAGAGCTACCAAGGACAGACAAAGGGGGTGACAGAGCTGACCCACACACAGGGCAATGTGGTTTTGGTTAACAAAGCAAGGGATAGATAAAGCAGAATTGGATTGGATCCCTACAGAAAAACTGCCAACATTGTGGGACAGAAAGTGGTCCCTCTAAGTAAGAAATAAAGGCCCTGTTACCCTTCATAATAGTGCAGGAGGAAGAGGACTCACATACCTGCAAAGGTTTATAACTCTGCATAGCTGACCAACAAGCACCAGATGCAGCCCAGGAAAGAGAAACATGTGGGTTGCTAAGGCCTTCTTGTGCATGGTACAGGATGGTAAGGAAAATAATTCTGATGGTGAGCATGATGAATCTGATAGGAAGAATACTCCCCAAAACCTGTACCCTTATCTTACTTGATAAAAAATAGTGCTTAGGGATGGATCCAAGGAAATAGTGGGTCCCTGCCAGGGATCAGAAGTCCTATGTCCCCATTAGGAAGGATGGGGAAAGGGGGGATGCAAACCATCATGGGTCTCTTAGATACAGGTGCATAAGTGGTAAAAATCCCATGCCTCTTTAGAGAAAGCAATAAAATGGATGGCAAGTCATTCCTACAAATGGTATGGCTTTGTTCATGGAGGAAACTGCAAAACTTAAGGGAGATGTCTTTTTTCATAGACAAAAGCAATTATAGACACATACTGTGGATATGGGAAAACAATTCTCATGCATAATGTGGCAGCTGGAACCACTATTGTAAATGTGGAGAAACCTCTGGAAAGTGATTAGATCTCTGACTGGACTCCAATCAAATCTAGGTTCCTGGTTTACAGCACAAGTGACCCCATAGTAGGCATAATGCCACCTGCCAGCAAAGGGATGAGAGGGCACTGAACAGGAAAAAAAAATAGCAACTACATAAAGGTCATCAGGAAGAACTTATTGGGTGGTGACCCCATCTAAAGGTATTTTGCACTGAAGACTTCACTGTAAAGAAAAAAAGGGGATGGAATATATGTTGGGAAATATTAAGCTTTAAGGAAGTGGAGGGTCAAGGAGTTCCCTGTTTAGTTTACAAATGCAAAATCCCATTCTCAATATACTCAACTGCTCTTTCTATTTTCCCACTGGAATGCACTCCCCGAGGGTATGGTCAGTACTGCAGGGGTATTATGGGAAAGTCCCCCTTTTCCAAATTGGAGGTGAGGTAGGACCCTTCCTACTGAAAATTGTACCATATCAAAAGTATACACTCTGAATTATTGGCATTCTGAAGACTGAATACTCCCTATGTCTTCAGTGTGTTTTCATGTCCTTGTTTGGTGTGATTTCCATGTTCTTGCTGACAAAGTTCTCTTTGCAATAAAATAATAAATGTATGGAAAGACAGAATGACAGATTCTGAATTCTGGGGAATTCTCTAAGCAATGGAACCACAATTCTCCAAACTGATGTGTTTTATTTTATTTAAATAGTTTCCTTTTTATTTCCTTTCTAAATTTTGATGTCAATATTAAATTGTATTTTAAGAGTATTTATGAACCATAAGACTATTTCTAACGTGTGTTTATTTTACCATGATTGTTTTCATCCTTGCCATGAACATATATTATAATACTAAGATAATAGTTAAGAATCATAATTTTGTGTTCTAAGTGTTTGAGTTAACATTCAAAGTTATTTTAGGATTGATTCAAATCTGTGTTTAGAACTGCATAAAAACAAAACTAGATTTCAGCCAACATACTAGATTGTCAGCAACAATATTTGTTGCTTAAATATATGCAAGTACCAATCAATTGAATTAATTTCACTTCATATTACTTCTAAAAGAATTCATCATTCAGTATAGTCAGGTTACTTCATATTTCTAAATTGTTATACATAACTTCAATAGTAAGTCTTCTTCAAAATTCTTGACTCGTTGCAGAATTGTGTGCTAACAAGTCCACATAAAGTATTTCATTTTGTACTATGAATTTTCTGATGAGAAACCCAGCTGAAGATTTTCCTTAATTGACTTTAAGGCTGTTGTTTCCTCAACATAAGAATATTAATGCTAAGAAATAAGTGATCACTAATATATGACTTCATTCATGAAACTGATAAGAATTTAATACAACGTGGCTTCTCACTTTCCCTACACGTGTTGCTGTGTTGCTGTATGAATAAATGACTTTGTGTGGTTTTTCATGAATAACATCTCCCGCATGAATTATCTGGCACTCCCTCCAGGGGCTTCATCCTCTGGTTAAGGCTTGTCTATCAGATGGAAACAGTGGATAAAGATGTTTCCATTTTCATTACATTTATAATATGAGTTCTCTCATGTTGTAAATCATCAGACCATCTACTAAAGTCTTTGCTATATAGTCAGTATATCAATTCTCTCCAATATGAATTGACTTAAATTGATGAAGTAGTCAGGATGACAAAAAGTTCTACATGGGGCTCCTGAGGACTCTGGAGACACCCAGGTCCTATGTCAGGGAAGATAGCTCTGGAGTTTGGTGCCTTGCCAGTGGGCCCTTATATGGAGTTTGTGCTCCTGAGAATGACAGAGTTGGACTCAACTATGTCTTCCCTGCACATGGCTCATCTGTCCTTTCTATTCAAACCTATACTTGGTGCTGAAGTTTGTAGGTGTATTTCCAGAGACATGAGTCTTTGGGCTGCCCATGTGCCAGCTGGGCCTGGAACCTCAGTGGAGCAGCAACTCCTACTCTACAGCTCATTGGACTCACCCAGGACAACCGGCAGGGAGAGATGATGGACAACAACCATCCCAGGGAATCCAGAGTGTGCAGCTGCAGGCAGGATAATCCCATCCATCTTTCCCCACTGGATATAAACCCCCTCTCAATTGGAGGTGGAGTGGTCATCACCATCCCAGACTCCTCAGGATGGGGGGAAGAGCTATGGACTAGAGTGGACATACTGGTATTCTCCTGTAGACATATTGTGATTCAAGCAATGCAAGAAATTACAACATTGAAGTGGAGCCAGTGGCCACTGGAAGCTCTAAGGGTAAGGAGAGGGAAACGAAGTTGTAATGCAGGGGCTTTTTCGGGACTTGGGAATTGTCCTGAGTGACATTGCAATGACAGATATGGGTCATTTTATATCATCATATAACATGCAGAACTGTGTGGGAGAGAGTGTGGTCTACAATGTGAACTAAGGTCCATGCTTAATGGCAAAGCCCCAGGATGTGTTTATCAATTGCAATTAATGTGCCACACTAATGAATTATGTTTACATGGGAGGTTGTAGGAGGTGTGGGAGGTGGGGCATATGGAATCTAACATTTATGTAATCTAAGTATCTTTTTTAAAAAATTAAATTAATTTTTTTTAAAATTAAATTAAAAAGTTCTACAGATTAGTTACAATGTGTTTATTCAGTGTTTGACTTTTCTAGTATGTCAAAGGTTAACGCAAGGCCTGGAATCTCTTCCATATTCAAAACATTTATATTATTAATTCTCTCATCTAATCTAAGGTCAGAACATTGACTGAAACCTTTCCTATATGTGGCATTCATAGGGCTTCTCTCCAGTGTGAGCTCTTTCATGTTGTCTTAGGACAGAACAATAACTGAAGGCTTTCCCACGTAGATGACATTCATAGGGTCTCTCTCTGAGTCATTTCTCTCATGCTGTCTCAGTACAAAATATTGAGTGAAGGCTTTTCCACATATATGACATTTATAGGGTTTCTCACAAGTGTGAGTCCTCTAATGTTGTCTAAGTCCACAATTATAGGAAAAAACTTTCCCACATAGATGACATTAATAAGGTTTTGTGTTTTTTTAAGGCTTATTTATTTGCTTTATCCATTTTAAATCCCCCCTTCCCCATTTGCTGGTTTTTTGTGTCAGTTCGCTGGGCAATTCTCTGTGTCTGTTTCCTGCCATCTCTTCTCATCCTCCTCCTCCAGTCTTCACTAGGATTCGATCCTGGAGACCTCCGATGTAAGAGAGAGGTGTTCTACCATCTGCACCACCTCGGTTCCTGGTTTTCAGAGCTTTCAGAGCATCTCGTCTTGTCTCTCCCCTGCGTCTCTCTCTTGTTAGGTCATCATCTTGCTGCATGTCTCCTGGGGCCTGGCAGCTCACCGGCACACAGAGCCTGGCAGCCCATGTGCATCTCTCTCTCTCTCTCTCTTTATATATATACATATATATATATATATATATATATATATATATATATATATATATTTTTTTTTTTTTTTTTTTTTTTTTTTTACCGGGAGGTCCCGGGGATTGAATCCAGGTCCCTCCATATGGCAAACAGACACCCAACCATTTGAGCCACATCTGCCCCCTACATTAATAAGGTTTTTTTCCAGTGTGAGTTCTTTCATTTCTTCTCAAAACAGAACATTGAGTGAAGGCTTTCCCACATAGATGACATTCATAGCGTTTCTCTCCAGTGTGTCTATCCCACATAAATGACATTTATAAGGCTTCTATCCATTGTGAGATCTCTCATGTTGTCTCAGGGCAGAATATTGAGTGAAGACTTTCCCACATAGATGGCATTCATACAGTTTCTTCCCAATGTGAGTTCTATTGTACTGTGTAGGCCAGAGCATTGAATAAATGATTTAGCAATTAGGTGACATTGATATGATTTTCTTCTATTGGAAATATGCTTTTGTTGATTATAAGGTGACTGTCCACAAAGGGCTTTTCCAAATAGATTGCTGAAATAGGGATTCTTTCCCTTGTGAGTTAACACATGTTGAGTCACTCTGGATCTCCGAGTAAAATCTTCTGGCAATTGACTACATGTAATACAATTCTTTTGAGTATGAGAGTTCTGCTTCTAAGAAGTAAAGGAGAAACCATAAAAGGTTTCTCCATAAAAATGCATTCATATTCATATGAATTCTACACTAATCATTCAGTGATAGTCTCCAATTAAAATTGTTCCCATAAGTTACATAGCATGTTATTCTCTTGCATGCAAAGTGATATTCTCTTTTGTAGTATCCCAGCTGCAGAACTCTCATCAGTTTTGAAGACTGTATAATGTTTCAAAGGTTAAGTATATGAGCCATATTTATGTAATTATATTTTATAAAAACCCAGGTTACACTTTTGTGTTAAAAATTAATTTTTCCCTAAATTCATACAATCACAGATTTTTTCTGGATTAGCACTTAAAAGCAATTTACAGTTAAATGATTGAACTGAATTCCCAATTTATTCCACTCCCAGGTATCTACTTCAAAGTCCAGGCTTCAATCCCATAGAACTTACCAATGACATGATGGTAGATGTGTCTTTTCTGAAAACATCTTGCATGGATAGTATTTCTTTTTTTTTTTTACAGACCAGTTTCCCTGTCTAAAACAACTGAAAAAGTTACTTGCTTGACTAGCATTAGGGAAATGAAAATGTTAGAGGTCTCAGATGACTCTATAATTGTTTCAGATATGACACTTATCTGGGAAAGAATATCAAATTAAGGGATACTCTAGGCAGTAGAAAACCTTATAAAACAATAACAATAAGAATGCATTTTCAAGGTTGAAATATAAGAAAAATTATTTAAAAGACTTCATGTTGGGGAGGTGTGGCAGTTTGATGTAATTATGAATTCCAAAAATATAATTGAATCATGCTTGTAAACTGATCTGTTAATCTGGGCATGATTAGGTTAGGATTAGGGCCTTGAGCCCCACCCCTTGGTGGGTGGGGAATTGAATATAAAAGGCAAGACAAAGGACAGTTGAAGCAGTCTTTTGAGAAGCAGTTTTGATGTTGGAAAGAAGGCCCCAGGAGAAGAGAAACAAGCCGTTCACCTGATCGTCTACAGCTGACCTTGTGGAGGAAACAGGAGCTAAGCCCTGAGAAAACTGCAGCCCCGGGAAGAGAGAAACCCCAGAAGTCTGAACCCTGGCAAACGCCGGCAGCTGTCTTGCTCTAACATGTGACAATGGACTGTGGTGAGAGAAGAAACAACGCTTTATGGCCTAGTATCTGTGGACTTCTGCCCCAAATAAATACCCTTTATAAAGACGAACCCATTTTTGGTATTTTACATTAGCACCCCTTTGGCTGACTAATACAGGAGGTGAAAAGAGTTGGAAAACCACCTAAGAGGAAGACCAGGAAAAGAGCCATTAAGTTGGAGTTTAAATTCAATAGTACATAAATGTCTACTTCCTCAAAGCCACAGACACTTGAATATAAATTAATATGTGAACAGAACAGACCACACCTGAGGAAATTGTCACCAATATTGACACCTACATTTTAGAAAAATAACTCACTTAAGGAAATCTCCAGTTGATATGTTCAAGAACCTATTCAATTCCTGACTGGGATCCTCCTTTTCATGAAACACAGCTTCCTAGAGTTCACCTGAATTCAGGTTTTGGAAAAATCCAAGTCCTTCTCTCCAAATTTCCTCTCCTTGTTCCGACTTGGAATGTTCATCTGATTTGCAGACTTGACGTTCTTGTTGTGGGGGCAAGTTAATGAAATCTTGACTTCTGAGCAGTTAACAGTGTATTATCAAGTCCAGGGAAGGTGACTGATTTAGTTTCCTAGTCTATTGAAGCAAATACCATGAAAAGGGTTGGCTTTAACAATGAAAATTTATTAGGTTATGGTTCTGAGGCCAAGAAAATATCCAAATCAAGGCATCATCAAGGCAATGCTTCCTCCCAAAAACTGGCGTTCCAGGGTTGGCTGCTGGTGACCCTTGGTCCATAGTTTGGGACATTGCAAAGGATGGCAATGTCTCTTTTACTCTCTTCTCTTCTGGGTTTCACTGGATTCAGCTTCTTTCTTTTGATGGCTCTCTCTGTCTGAATTTTATTTTTTTATAAAATATTCCAGTATCCAGATTCAATCCCACCTGAATGAAGGGACACACCTTATCTAAAGTAACATGAAAAGGTCCTACTTACAATGCGTTTACACTCACAGGAATGCATTAGACTTAAAATCATGTTTTTCTGGGGTGCATACAACTTGAACCACCACATTCTACCCTCTGGGGAAAAAAATAGATGTTTTTATATGCAAAATACATTCATTCCATCACAATATCTCAAAAAGCCTTAGGTCATTTCAGAAACATACTTAGTACAAGGTCAAATCAAAATAGGTTATGGATGTGGTCAATCCTGGGGCTTAATTTCCTTCTGTGAACCTGTATAACCTAGAAAACAAGTTTTCTGCTTCCAATATGCAATGGAGCAAGAGGAAGAGGATAAATACTTCAATTTCTATAGGGTGAAGTTATAAGGAAGACAAGGGTCATGGGTCCCAAACAATTCCAAAACATTGCAAAACATATTTGACTAAATTTTAAGGTCTAAAGGGAAATCTATGGAATGATGTTTTCATACCTCTGGGACTGAAGAATTGGTAGTCCCATGCTTCCAAAATCTTGTGCAACAGTCATGCCCTCTGCAAACCCCAGGGTGAAGGCTTCATCCATTGAGAACACTGGGGTGGTGACCAGACCCTCCACAACCCCCAGGTAATAAGTGGAACCCTCTCAGAACAGTGGGGTGGCAGCCAGATTGTCTGAAATTTTGAGGGAACAGATCCCAGTCTCTCAGAACAGTAGAGAACAGTAAAGGAAACATTCTTCTTGAACAATGGGGCAGCAATCCAAGTGCTGGGGCAGATTCACCTTTTACACACACAAGGGTGGGCCTGCTATCTTGGCCTGAGGAGATGACTTTGGTCCATATCTCAGCATCCATTGCTCTGCCCTTTAAGTGACTTTTCCTTCAGTCTCTCCCTTTTAATTCAGGCTAGCTGTAGTTCCATTCATATAGATATCAGAAATAAACTATCCAGTTTTGGCTGTAGCACACAGAGGTCCAAACTATCAGGACTTTCCATAGATACTTCCTAAATATCATTACCTCAAATCCTGACCTTAAAAAGCAGTGACAATTAGAATTCTCTGGGGACTTGCTTTACAGAAGTTTAGAATTTTCCAAACCATCAATTTCTGATGGTGTTCAGTTTTCAGCTTATCCCATTCCTCTAAAATATTACTGTGACCTTACAGGGAAGACAGGCTGCACTTTCCACAATAAGCTTGGAAATCACCTTAGGTAAATACACAAGTTCATCACTCTCAAAATCCACTTTCTATCCAACATCTTCAGAACTCAGTTATGCCAAGTTCTCTGCCAATTTCAAACAAGGATCACCATTCCTCCAGTTTCTGATAATGCAGTCATCATTTCCTCCAAAGGCCTTATCAGATGTATCTTTAGAATCCATATTTCTATGAATGATCTCTTCAATGCAATCTAGGTCTTTTCTGTCAAGCAAACCACAATTCTTCCAGCCTCTATCCATTAGCCAAATCCAAAGCTTTTTCTACATTTTTGGTATTTGCAATAGCAGCATCTCAGTCTCCTGGTTCCAAAATTCATTTTAGTTTCTTAAGGTGCTTCAGCAAATACCATGAATTGGGTTGATTGAAACAATGAAAATTTATTAGCTTATGGTTTTGAGGCTATGAAAATATTCAAATCCAGGTATTATCAAGGTAACACTTTCTCCCCAAGACTGTAATATTCTGGGGCTGGCTGCTGGCAACCCTTGGTCCTTAACTTGTCACATGACAAGGCACATGGTGTCATCTCCTAGTCTCTTTATTCTCTTTAGAATTTCATTGGTTTCCATTTCTTACTTCATATGGCTTCCCCTCTCTTTGTCTGAATTTTATTCTCTTATAAAGGACCCAGTAATAGCATTAAGACCCATCCTGGCTGAGGTGGGACACACCTTAATCAAAGTAACCTTGTCAAATGATCTTATATAAAATGGTTTCACATGCACAGGAATGAATTAGGTTTAAGAACACGTTTCTCTGAGGTACATACAGCTTTAAAACACTACAATGACTAAAGAAGAATAAGGCAAATATTGAAAGTCAACCAAGGAAAAAATACCTGGAAGACAGAATATTGACAATTCTTCATCATCAAAGGGTTAACTTGACCTTCTGCCCTTATACAATGAGGTCCTCTAGTATTGATGCCTTAGTTCAAAGAGATACTGCAGAACCCTCTATTTTCAAACAAGGAAAAATTCTGTTTCCACTAAAGGTCATTATTTTCAAAAAGAATCCAACATAAGTTCCTTCAAACCATATTATGTGAAAAAGGATATGCCTCTTGTTTTTACTACTATAGTCTGAATTCATATGAAGTCCTTGGAACATAATAATTATTAAGGACACATGTAGGGAAGCAGATGTGGCTCAAGTGATTGGGCTCCCATCTACCATATGGGAGGCCCAGGGTTCAGTCCCCAGAGCCTCCTAGTGAAAAGCAAGCTGGCCACATGGAGTACAGGCCCACATGGAGTGCTGGCCCATGAAGGAGTGCTGGAACACATGAAGTGCTGGCCCATGCAGAAAGCTGGTGCAGCAAGATGATGCAACAAAATGAGACACAGAAGAGAGACAATGAGAGACACAGCAGATCAGGGAGCTGAGGTGGTACAAGAGATTGAGCAAATTCTCTCCACTCGAGGGTCCCAGGATCAGTTCCCAGTGCTGCCTAAAAAGAAGACAAGTAGACACAGAAGAGCATACAGAAAGCAGACAGTGAGTGCAAAAACAACAAGGGGAAGGAAATAAATATATAAGCCCTTTTTTTTAAAAGGATATATAGTCTACTTATTTATTTTTTCAGAAAATATGCACTGAATTCCCAACACTGCTATGAATGTTGCATACTGAGTAGAAGAAAATCATAAAATTTGTGTTCAAGCAGATTACATTCTAGTGGGGTGTAAATTAGATATAAAAAGTAAGTAAAGAAAAAGATTTCTTAGAGGTAGTTATACATGTTATAAAATAATATAAAATATATTATACATAGAAAGTATATAAAATAAAATAAAGAAAAATATAAAGTAATATTGACAAGTAATTCTTTTTGGATCTTAAGAAAATAGAGGAATTCATAGATAGGTAAATTTTAGAGACTCACCAACTGAGACCAAATGATAAATATTCTCCAGCATCACATCTCTGAACAGTTTTCTCTGGGATAAGTCCAGCAGTGCCCACTCTTCCTAGGTGAAGTCAATAATTAGATCTTTCAAGTTTACTAACTCTTAAAACTATCATGGACATTCAAGTTCAGAGACAGCCATCTCTACAAATGTCCAGAGTAGAATGTTTGAAAGCAGCATTGAGGAAGTGGTAAATGTTTACAGAAAGCTCAAACTGAATTTGAGTTTCAAGTTAGATCATTCTTAGTGCTGACTGGTCATCTACATTTCACACAGAGAAACACATATACTGAATATTTAAAATTCTATTAAGGGGAGATTGTGTGAAGATGGCAATGGACTAATATTCAGAGCTGAATGCTCTTACAAAAACAATGAAGAAAGAGCCAAAATCTGTCCGAGGGGCCTGTTTTGGGTGTCAGCAGAAAGAACAGTGCTACACAATTCCCAAGAGGGTGAGGGACAGAGAATCAAAGAAGCCAAAATGACAAATGTGAGTTACCAAGCCCCTGTGGTGACCAGGAAGGGCTTCCCTCCCCCACCCAAGATAGTAAGCAAGGGTAAAACTCCTGGCTCACTACAGCCCACTGAGAGGGGACCAGACATTTTCCTCCCTGTCAGCTCTTTCAAGGGAAATGGGAGGGGAGGTTGGGGGCACTTTTCTTCAGTGGATTTAGCCAGCAGGGCCTGCTTTGAATTTCCAATCTGAATATTCAACACAGGAACACAAGAAAACCAAGACTGAAACACCTCCATGGAAAGGTACACTGACTAGCACCATCTGCTGATGGTTCTGAAAATTGCATGGACAAAAGCTATAAGTGCTCTCTGTATCCAGTCCCTGTGAGAAAATCTGTGCCCCACTAGTGAGTCACTGACCTGATTTTGAAAAATTTGGCTGGGAAATATTAAAGACTGAGAATAAGTTGAATCAAATATCAAAGAAGAGCTGTGAATAAAAATAATAAGCAAGAGAGAGAAATTGGCCATCAGAGTAAATTCACCAACATATTCAGATGCCTAGACATCAGCAAAAAATTGCAAGCCTTACTAGGAAAGGAAGAGATGGTTCAACCAAAAGAACAAACCAAATATCCTGAAGAGATACAAGATTTAAGGCAATTAATCAGTGAAACACACACAACTCTCCTAAATCACTTCAAAGAATTTAAAGAAAATATGACTAAAGAAATAAAGGCTATTAAGAAGACACTGGGAGAGCATAAAGAACAATTTGAAAGCCTGCAGAGTATAGTAACAAGCCTTATGGGAATAAAAGACATGATGGATGAGATTAAAAATACATTAGAGGCACATAAAAGCAGATTTGAATTGCTTGTGGGCAAAATTAGTGTCTTCTAAGACAGAACTTCTGAATTGGAAAACACAGAAGAACAGAAAGAGAAGAGAATGGAAAAAATGGAACAGAGTCTCAGGAAATTGAATGACAATATGAAACACACAAACATTCACATTATTGGTGTCCCAGAAGGAGAAGAGAATGGAAAAGGGACAGAATGAATGTTTGTTTGTCTGTATTTTGTTATTACTATTACTGAAATAATGAAAATGCTTTAATAATGATTGAAGTGTTGAGCACACAACTATGTGATTATACCAAATGCCATTGATTTTACATGTTGGATAAATTGTATACTTTATTAATATGTATCAATAAAACTTATTTGTTTAAAAAAAGATACTGCAAGTAAAGAAAATTGCTGATCAATCTCTCTAATGCATATAGATGCAAAAATTCTCAAAATTCTTGCAAATCAAAGTCAAGAGAATATTAAAAGAATTATACATCATGATCAAGTGGGCATTATTTCTGGTATGCAAGGTAGTTCAACATAAGAAAATCAGTTAACATTTTACATGAAATTAAAAAATCAAAGGCAAAATTACATGATTATCTTGATTGATGCAGAAAAATTATTAGACAAATCCAGGACATTTCTTAATAAAAATACTTTGAAAGATAAGTATAGAAGGAAAGTTTTTCAACATAACAAAGGACATATATGAAAATCCCACCAACAACATGTTACTCAATTGGGAGAGTTTGAAAGATTTCCTTCTAGAATCAGAGACAAGACAAGTGTTCCCACTGTCACCACTGTTAAACATTGTGCTAGAAGTAATTAGGCAGAAGAAACGAAAGGTATCCAAAGTTGAAAAGAGGATGCAAAACTTTCACTATTCACAGATGACATGATCCTACATTCAAGAAATTCTGAAATAGTCACAAAAATTATTAGAACTAATAAATGAGTTCATCAAAGCGGTAGGATATAAGATGAACACGCAAAAATTGTTAGGGTTTCTATACACTAGTAATGAGCAATTTGAGGAGGAAATTTTTAAAATAATCCATTTACAATAGCAACAAAATTACTCAAATATCTAGGAATTACTTTACCCAGGTATGTAAAGGATCTATATTCAGAAAACTACAAAACACTGCTAAAAGAAATAAAAGAAAACCTAAACAAATGAAAGGATATTCTGTGTTCATGTATTGGAAAACTAAACACCATGAAGATGTCAATTCTACCCAAAATGATTTATATATTCAATGCAATACCAATTGAAATTCCAATAGTTTATATGATAGAAATAGAAAAGTCAATTAACAAATTTAATTGGAAGAGAAGGGGGTCTTGAATAGCCAAAAACGTACTAAGAAAGAAGAGCAGAGCTGGAAGACTCACACTTCCTGACCTTGAAGTATATTATAAATCTACTGTGGTCAAAATAGCATAGTATTGACATAAAGATAGACACATTGATTGATCAATGGAATCAAATTGAGAGTTCAAAGACCCTCATGTCTATGGTCAACTGATTTTTTATAAGTTTACCAAATTCTTTTTTCTGGGAAAGAACAGTTTCTTCAACAAATGTTGCTGGGAGAACTGGATGTCCATAAACAAAAGAATGAAACCGAACCCCTATATCACTCTCTATACAAAATTCAACTCAAAATAGATCAAAGACCTAAACATAAAAGTCAGTACCATAAAACTAGAAGATAATATGGGGTAACATCTATAAGACCTTGTAGTAGGCATGGGTGTCTTAAGCCTTATACCCAAAGCATGAGCAACAAAAGGAAAAGATGATAAATTGTACTTACTCAAAATTAAACTCTTATGAACCTCAAAGGACTTTGTGAAGAGGGTAAAAAGGCAGCCTATTCAATGGAAGAAAATATTTGGAAGTTGCACGTTTGACAAGGGTCTAATACCCATGTGTATAAAGAGATCCTACAACTCAAAAATAAAAAGACAAGTGACCTGATTAAAAATGGGCAAACTGATGAATAGATTTTTTTAAATGTGGTGTATGCACACGATGGAATATTATGCAGTGTTAAGAAAAAATGAAGGTTTGAAACATATGAAAATGTGGATGAACCTAGAGGATGCTATGTTGAGTGAAACAAGCCAGACACAAAAAGACAAATGTTGTATGATTGTCCTATTAGGAATTAAATAAATTGTGCAAACTCATGAAGTTAATAATTAGAATATAGGTCACCAGGAAATAGTAGGGTAGAGAATGGAAAGCTGAGGTTTAATCTGTGCAGAATTGGTAAAAAAAAAAAAAAAAAAAAAAAAAAAAAAAAAAAAGTTGTTTGTAAATTCTTGGAAATGAATAGAAATGATGAAAGCATTTGTAACTAGTTTGTAACTAGGAGTGCTATGGTATGGGTATGACAGTGGTTGAAAGGGAAAGTCTAAAGTCATGTACATTACCAGAAGGAAAGCTAAAAACAATAACATGGTATGGTATATGACAGTAAAACCTCATGTAAAATATGAATATGGGTGTTATTGCATAAATAAGATGGTTTTTGCAAACTATAAATACAAATATACTAGAGAGAAGGAAAAAGAATAGCAGCTATGTATGGCAAGGGAAGCACACAGAGATTGAGAGTTGATGAGTGTTGTTGGTTTTTTGTTTATTATTATTATTATTATTGGAATAATGAAAGTGCTCTAAGAATGAGTGAAGTGATGAATGCACAAATATGTTATTACACCAAATAACATTAATTGTACACTTTGGATGAATTTGCTTTATTAATATGTACCAATAAAATTGATTTGTTAAAAAAAATGGACAAAAGACCTGAATAAACATTTTTCTAAGGAAGAAATACAATGATGTAAAACACATGAAAAAAATGTTCAACATTACTGTTTATTAGGGAAATGCAAATCAATGTAAAGTGAGATATCATTTCACACCTACTAGAATGGCTACTATTTAAAAAACAAAAAACTGCAAGTGTTGAAGAGGATGTAAAGAGATAGAAACTCTTATCCACTCTTCGCAGGAATATAGAATGGTACAGGTGATGTGTGGAAACTAGATACATAGCTAGAAGATGTGAGAGCAAGTACATGAAAAGTCATCTACACACTGATGTTTGTAGCAACATTATTCACAATTGCCAAAAAATGGACACATCCTAAGTGTCCATCAAGTGACAAATGGATAAACTGTGGTATATACACATGATGGAATATTATTCAGCTGTAAGAAGAATCGAAGTCCTGAATTATATGACAATATGGATGATCCTGGAGGACAATATGTTGAGTGAAGCAAGCCAGGCACAAAGAGCAAATATTTTATGATATTGCTATTATGAACTAAATATAATGAACAAACTCCTGGAATTAATAGCTAGAATATAAGTCACCAGAGAAGAGTGTGTTTAGAAAATGGAAAACTAAGGTTTGATTGGTGCAGAATTGGTAGAAAGTTGTAAATGTTTGGAAATGAATAGAAATGGTGAAAGCAAATGATAGGATTTGTAATTAGTAGTGCTAAAATATGAATATGATAATGGTTTGTTAATCGTTTTTTTCTTTCTTTTTTGGAGTAATGAAAATGCTCTAATATTGATTTAAATGATGAATGCACAACTCTGTGATTATACATCACTGTACACTTTAGATAAATTGTATGGTTTATAAACAAAAAATATAGTATGGGTTGGGGAAAATACCAAATGTAAGATATGGATTATAGTTAGTAGTAATACTTTGGTGATGCTCTTTCATAATCTGTTACAAATATATCACAATAATGCAAAGTATTGGTGGTGGGGTGATGTATGGGAACCCTACATGAGGTTACTAATGTTTGTTTTGCAATTTTGCAACTTTTACTATTAAAAAATCTATTATAAAAGAATATCACATGACATGGGGTATGATAGTACCTTGAAATTTTGTAATAAATTTGTCATTATAATTTCCAAATGGTGTTATAAAATTTACACTTGAGCACTCATAAGTAAAACACCCTTCTCCACCAATTTCAAGTAAATTTACAGAATCATAATAAGGCATGCAATATCTATGATTTGCTACATGTACATCATAACTATGGTTAGATTATTCCCCCAGATGACCTCCTACTCATCTATGGAATCACTTCACAACCTGTTATGAGCTTTGAAAGAGCCAATGAGCTTATGTGTAAATTGCTTCCTATCTAAACATAAGTCATGGTCTATTATTCATTAAAATGGCAGAGAATCTTGCAGAAAGTCCAGCATTCCACAGAACCAAACAGGTATCATGCAGAACTTAGGATCAGTATGTGCTGCTTCACTCAACCCTATATAACTCAGGTGTTCATCAAAAGGTACAGACAGTTCAGTAGGACAAACCACAGACCCCTGAGACTGTTGTACTATAGGATAATCCTAGCATGACCATTCCAGGGGTATGAGACCTTCCAATCTCAACTTGGGACCTCCAAATACCCATGTTCATTTTATCTCTTGGATCTTTACCACCTCTTAATCCATTCTGGTCTCTCCAATTTTACTTCACAGGGCCATGAATTTTACTCTATACCCTATAAACCTTTTCCTGAATGCTCTCTAAAATTAAAGAAACAATAATTAGAATTACTTCCATTTATAATGTTTGAATAAAGTCTATCTACAAAATTGGAAACTGGACAATTGGGGACAAGTGGGTAAGGAGAATTTTAGTTATCTTTTTTGAAGTTTTCAAAATGTGCAAATATATATCAATAATTTAAGAAATTAGAAATTGAGGGAAATAAAGTATTTCTCTATTCCTTCACTTAGCTAACCCTCACTTTTGCTCCTTTCAGCAATGCACAGCCCTGCATGCTAGTATCTGTAACACTGCATTGATTGAATTCATCTGCTGAAATGCCAGCCTCCCTACTGACTATAAACTTCTGCTCTTACTCATCTCTATCACCAATATTCACTGCAAGTCAAAGACAACTGCGGGCACTAACATGATTAATGAGTACTTTATTTCTCCATTGAAGAAATGACCTGGATGAGAAAAATCTTATCTCTCCAGTAAATACAGAGACTTGGTGGAGCCTGGAACAAATCTGTGTAATGTTGGAAAGGAGATTACTTATTGATAAACCCCTAACATATCCATCACCATTCAAGCGGCCTGGATAAACTGAACTGCAGCTCAGATCCTTGAATATCTCCTAAATGAGCTTAGAATATCCATTCCAATAGGACAAACCTGCCCATCTTCTGGCAACACATGGGCAATTCCAGTAGAAAGAAGTATTCCCTACTCATCAGTGGCTGCATTGTCAATAGTGCAACAGACAACTGTCTCACTCTATGTTTCCATTTATAACCAGATAAGCAGTAGGTGAACAAAGTTGAAAATGGAGAAAGAAGCTATAAAACTCTGGTCTTGTCCTCAATTTCCAGACCCACCTTTCATGAATCCCAGCCCTTCACCTGGAAGTATTCCCAGGCCAATCAACAGGAACATGAAGTGTGTTGCATGAGGAAAAGTGTGAGGACCCTCCCCTCCCAGGGTCAAGGATAAGAAGGACTTAGCTACTCTACATGAATAAGAAGATATGAATACCTTCATTGTACAGATAAGAACATTAAAGTCATTGAGTTTTATACATTCTTGAGCCCATGGTGTTCAGAGATTTTCAATTCCCACCTTGATTCTAAAATATTGGGTCTCCACCTCCAAAGAAAACACTCAAATTTCTCAGATATGAGTATTCCTGGCTTATGAAATATCCATCCAAGCCCACTGAACTCTCACTCCCTTCCTGCTTTACCCTATACCTGTCCTTTGCAGGTAAAAACTTGCCCTAAATCATCCTGAATCTTCCACACAGAATGTCAAACTATCATTTTCTCAACCTGTGTTCTAGATTTTGTCCACTGGGCTTGGCTATCACCGCAAAGAGTAAACAATGTAGTTCATTATGGGGTTGATCAATTCCAGGACTTTTTTCATTTTAAGAGATCAATGGCTCCCATCATGCAAATTTAGTCCTGAAAATCCTCTGTCAGAAAATATTAGAAATACATGGGTTATAATATCTAACAATCCCCAGAGATTAGAAGGACCAAATCATGTAAAAAGAAGAATATGGAAGAAAATCAATTTTTACAATATGATATTTTAGTAAAGTGGCAGCTGAAATCTTACTGTATATTAATCATCCTGAGCTGGAACATCCCTGCATTTCATAATATTAGAATGTAAAGGGTCATCCATACTGTAAATTCTCCCCTACCACACTGTTAATAAGTACATGCATTTCACAAGCAAATGATGACATTGTCAGAAGTCAGATTAATTTACCCATTTGTATCTGAGCCCAGAAAAACAATGGTTGTCCTAAATGTTTTTGGATATTTACATATTTGGTTATTTAATCCTCAGAGTAACCTGTTGATTAAGACTATTTACCTATTTAACAAATTAAATAAACAAAGGTTCCGAAATCTTTAGTAATGTTAAAAATTACATGGCTAGAAAAATACAGCCAGGATTTTTCTGCCTGTCTCCACAGTTCAGATTTTTTAAGGCTTACACCTAGGTTTTACCTGCAATGCCACCTATCATTTGATAATCAGAGAGTCTCCACCCGATTGTCAAAATCTCCTCTTCAAATACTTTGTTTACACAATTACATCCCTTTTGTAAGTTCTCCTACCATACAGAAAGCTTCATAGAATTGAATTCACTATCCAAACATCAGCTTCTAACTCACCTGATGTTGTCCAGAATAATCCACATAAATTCATTTCAACAGAATTGTATTGAGAACATTTCTCCTGTCTTTCTGAGTATTTACCACATCTGTCTCCAATAGGAGTAACTCCAATTACCTGCCTTGTCCTTGACTACATGGGCACAAAACCTGACTAAATTGTTGATCCAGATCAAACACAAAGTTCCTTTTTTTAGGTGACACGTGTAATTTATCACTATACATTTATTTGTTTATTTGTCCTTCCTGCTGGTAAAACTGCATAAAACTATTCTCTTAATGATTTTAGGCAAGTTTCCCTTTGAAAACTACTAATGAATTTTGAATCCAGAGAATCTGTATGTCCTCAGTAACCTAACCTAACCTCAGATATCCTGGGTCTAAATGCCTGCAGTCAAATCCAACAATGTCATTCTGATTAACAAAATCATTTACAATATAAATAAGGACTGCTTCTAAGTGGTTAAAATTTTCTTCCATATTCACAACTGAAACAGACCAAAAATGCAGGAAAATAAGATCTATTGATCATGTTTTCACCACATTCCAGTACTCAAAGCATCATTCTTACTCTAGAAAAAGGACTGTTTTTATGGAGGACTCTTTTTATGTACTTGATAATGTCATTAGTCCTGTAATCTAGAAGATATGTCCTGATTAATTCAGATGATAGTAAAGATACTACTAATAAGGGCATGCCTTCTTTAACACAACCTTTACCCTCAAATTAGAGAAGTCATGTAGATGAAATTAAGTAAATTAATATCCAGTATGGGAAAGTTAAATACTTACTTTGTCTTGTACATGCAAAGAGTTAAACCAAAGCTATAAGATGCTAGACAGGTTTTTATTTAAATTGAGTTCCAAGGTCTTTCTCATTAAAATGTATAACAGTAATTTCTGGATAGCTGCAAAGATTTGTTTCCATGGAAAAGCACATGTGATTAGGGAGAGGATCCTTAGATTCACTTAGCATGATTGTGATGCTCCAAATCCATCTAGAACTACTCAACAGCACTGGAGGAGTGGCCTTGCTTGTCAGGCCCTCAGTGGTCATAGAAGGGGGCAAATGAGCACAGAAGCTGACAAGGAGCTCAACCTCCCTTAGGGAGCCTCTAGTTAATGTTCAGGTTGATTTGATGCAAGTTTTGATTGTGAAGCCCATGTGATAAGGTGACCCAATGGCCATAAGTCAAAGGTGGACAGGCAGGAAGTGCCTGCTGTTCTGAGGTCTCCTTATAGATATCTGTGTGCACTCAGCAAGTAGATGGGAGAGGATGCAAAGCCTTGTAGATTCACACATGCCTTCACTGACTTCCTCCTGAACCAGTGGGGGAGGGTTCTGTCAGAATGGAACACTAAAAAAAAACAATGAACCACTGATTCTCATACAGAAGCCAGGCAGAAGGGGTCACAATGCCCACAGCAAGAAACCTGAGATCTAGAGCTGTTGGAAGGCAGCTTTGCCTGAGGAAGAGCAGCCCCAGGAGACCTCAGGCCACTTCCCTCCCTCCCTTCCCTAGGCCCATAACAGTCACTGCTGGGGCACCTGCTTTCTGCCATAAATTATTGTAAACCCTTTCCACGGGGAATCAAATCCAGTGGAGCCCTGCACTCTCACTCAGCAGAGCCTGAGCAGGGGAAAACTCAAGGCTGGTATGTGACTACCTTGATTAGCTGGGCTTTCTGGTTGGTCCAGGAGTCTCAGTATAAAGGGAGGATTCCCTGTCAGAGACTGAGTGAAATGGGCTCTCCCCCTAAATGTTGGCCTCTGCTGTACATGATGTGTGCTCTCAGGAGGCTCCTAGCTGTGTAGGTGAAAATCCTCAGATACCAATGACTTCCTCCATTTCCTATACTAGCTTTGAGACCTGGAACTTCTGTCTTTGAGGGGAAATCACAGCTGTATCTGATTCATTTAACAAATCATGTTTATGGATGACTGTGCCATGTCACCAAGAGCCTGAGCTGTTGGGAGCCAGGGTTTGTACTCTGCTCCTCAACTGTCCTGAAGAGGCCACCATGATTGTCTGGGTGACACCTGGAGCCCTGGGAAATCAGGATAACTGAGAAATGTCCACAACTGAAAACTCAGAATTGCCCTACAATTGATCTGGACCTCCCCATTTTAGATGAAGTCAAGGAATGATATTCAAAATCCTTAACAAGGCAGAGTCTGGAAGCTGGGATAAGGCCCTGGAGGCTCAGGACAAGGCCAGGGGTTAACCCTTTAGGTCCAGCTCATAGGGAAGCCCAGAGAGGACCCTGAGGTGAGCTCAGGGCAGGAGCGCAACCACCTGGATTGGAAAGCCTTTGGGGTTTAATTGGTAATGCTGTGCCCTGTATGCCAGTGGGTCATTAGTCTTTGTAACCATCTCCTTCCCCCACCCCTGACATGTCACATATTTCAACTCTCTCCAGCATTTAGGTTCCTATCTTCTGGGCATAACCACAGTGCAAGACTTAGGACAAAGACCACCACCATACCAGGGACTGTGAGCTCTAAGGGCTTGGGGCTGGGTGTGTCTTTTAGGATATGTCAATAACAACATGACTGAGTGTGTAAATTGGTGACCTCCACAGACAGTGGACTTGGGAAACACAACATCACCTTGGCCAGTGAGGAAAAGAGTGAGTTTTCCTTCCATGGCAAACTGATCCAGACACCTGAGCTCACCATGAATTATCAGGGCCCAGTCAGAAGAGAGTGGCCTGCAAAGACCTGGCAGAGAGACAGGCAGCCTTCTGGAGAATTTCTGGGTTAAAACAAATTGTGCAATGAATTGTAGGAATGCTAGAAATCCCAGTTCACAGGGAGGAATAAAGCTTATGAAATGAGGTCAGTTGTGGCTTTGGAAACTGCATCACAAATGTTCCCCTGGAATGAATGTAGCAGGAAAAGGAAATCTGAGTTCAGAGACCAAGATCGCAGAAGGATTCAAATCTAAGAGAAAGGATGGATCATGGGACCCCTAGAGGGGGATTGAGGATACACAGTACTTTCTGCCCTTAGACCATATGCTAATAATCTTCCTCTGGCCTTTTTCTTTACATATTATAAGTTTTGATATTTTTAAATTCCTCCATTCCTCCTCCCCCACTTACTGCTGATGCAATCCTGGAGTTCATCTTGAAAGCTACGAGTTCTTAACTGGTGATCATTGAAACCTCTGCATCAGAAGCAGAACATATTCCCTCTTCCTTCAAAGCTGTAAAGAGGAAGCCATTTTTCTAGGTCAAGAAATGGTCCTTGTTAATGTGATTTTTGCAGATACCCACATTTTTTGTTTTTTATTATTATTAATTTTTAACCTTATTTTGTACATTTAATAATTGAAAACATAAACTACATAAAAAATAAACATACCCACATTTTAGAGGATGTTGCTATGCCCTGTGAAATCTCCTTCAAACCTAATTCCAGGAGTTCTGATGGCCTGACTCAGCTATGCACTGCACTGACATGTAGTAGATGTTCCATAATTATCCAGAGGATGAGGGGAAAAAAAACAGAATCCATTTTCCTACCCCAGACCTCCCTGGGCCCTCATTGCACCTCAACCTCTATTCTTTCATATTCTTTGCAAGTGACAGATGGTTCTCTTCTTCCCACTAACACTATTCTCCTGATGGCCAGGGGTAGAGCCTAGTCCACACCACAGGTGGCTGAGCATCCATGACTGAGGTTCCAAGAAGACTTCTGAGCCAGTTTCTCACCAAATCTCATTGTCTTGACCATCAATTGTGGGGTGGAGGCAGGCAGGGATGGGGCAAGAATGATCTAGAAGTGGGGCGGGAGGGGGTGGGGGATGGATTCTCCCAAAGGCTGTCTCTGAGATCCCAGCCAACCTATTCTCTCCAGAGTGCCTGCTTTTGCCCTTACAGGGGGAAGCCCCTAAGATCAGCTGTCTAGTGGGAACCATCAGATGTGTGGGACAAAATGTTCAGCCTTGCCTTTCCTCATTCAAAGGCTCCCACTCACATTCCCCACTGCTCAGTAAAGAAGGAGCCCTCCTACCTGACCCAAAGTGCACTCCCCTTATCAGTTGGTTATCAGGGCCCTGCCTGGCTGAAACACAGGGATGTCTTCATATAGAGTTCTTCTCCCCAGATTAGAAACAGAACTCTGCACTGACCTCCAGCCCGTGAGGAAAAGAGATGAGATGATGGCTCCAAGGCTGCAGATTAACATCTAGGCAGATGATCACCAACCCAGCACTCTCTTTCCCACCCTGCCAGCCATGAACAGTCTGTGAACATGATGGACCAAATAGGTTTCCAACCTCCTAGAAAACCAGTTTCTGCCAAGGGTCTGTCCACTCTCATGCTCCGTCCAACAGCTCAGGCCTCCCTAACTCAAGCACACTGGGAGTGGGAAGTATTGTGGGGTTGCCCAGGAATGATCAGAATATTTACCCAGCCTTCATTTCAATGTCTTGTGACACCTGTCTTAACCTTTGGGTGTCTCTTGGTAAATGGCCAGAGCCTTCTGTGGTGGGAGTTGAACCCATTCCATTCCTGCAGCATTGAAAAAGGCTCTTCCTTACAGTTTTCCTGAGGTGAGAGCCTTGGGATGTTGGGAAACAATAAGAAAACATCTTGCTCTCTCAAGCATCTCTGCTCAAGTGAGCTGCATTGGGGGTTGTCTCTGAAATGTGTGTGCCTGGTTACCAGGGTTCCAAGTTCTGTTGGGTTATATCTCCAAGGAGTGAGGTTACTTCTTGGTGTCCCATTACCTGTCCTACTCCCTTGGATAAAAACTCTCTTAAACCTGATGCTTCTTCAGCCTCCTCTCTCATGTCAATTTAACTCTACAGTTATGCAAACACTGTACTTCCTGCAGTGCCTGGGAAAGACCTGGGAAATTCAGGGCCTTATTATTGAGGGCTTAGGGCTGGCTTCAGACCTGCCTCCTCTTCCTGCCATAACTGTGAACCTGGACAAGTCATTGTGCCTTTTGGGCCTCCCAAGTCTCCTCACCAGAACCATAAGGACCATTCTATCTTGCACACCCTAGGGACTTTTGCAGATGTATATGGAATAATATCTATAAAACTCATGAGCTAATGTGACAGATCACTAATACATGAACTTTAATGATGGAAGAATTACATGAAGGAATGGGAAGCAGCAGGAATTTCAACTCAAAACAGGGCTGGTGGAAAAGTGGAAAAGTAGTTTATCTTCTTGGTTTTATCTCCCAGTCCCCAACATAATGGCCTTGAAATTCAATGAAAATCAGATATCACCATCCGAATCAAAATTCTTTAATGGCTACCCATTATATTTAGAGTCAGATTAAGTGTCTCCATTTAGTTTATGTTGTGGAAAGCCTCCAAATAGCTTCCAAGGATCTCTGCCTCCAGGTATACAGGTTCTTATCAAATCTCTTCCTCTTGGACTTAGTGACACTCTTCTTATCAGTGGAATATGGCCAAAGTGATGATATATCATTTCCAAGATTGATAAACAAAACCCCTGTGATTTCTGTCTTGCTAGTTCTCTCATTTGTGCATTCTCTCTCTCTCCCTCTCTCTCTCCCTCTCTCTCTCTCTCTCTCTCTCTCCTCACTCTGGGGAAACAGGCTATGATGTGCAGAGGCCCATATTGCAAGAAACTGAGGGAGGGTCCAGATAACAGATGGAAAGGAATTCAAGCCCTCAGTCCAAACTGCCAATAACACATGACTTTGGAAGCAGATCCTTCCCAAGTTAAGCCTCAGTTGGGACTACTCCTTAGTCTGGGAGAGATATTGGAGTAAAATCACACAGCTTAGCCTTGCCTGGATTCTTTGTTCACAGAGAATATGCAATAACAAATATTTGTGGTTGTAAGCCAGTAAATTTGGTGGTAGTATTGTCACATACTAATAGATAACTAATATAATCTACCAGGCCCCAGGATCTGTCCCTCCTCTCCTCCCTCCCCATCTCTCTTCCCAAGCTCCCTCCATTTACACTGTCCTCCTTTCTAACCTCCTCTCAGGCTAAACTCACTTCAGCCTCAGAGTCTACAAACTTGTGCCTTCTCCTGGCACACTGTTCATAGACTTGTGCAGGGCTGGCTCCTGTTTCTTTTCTGGTTGCAGCATAAATGCCACCACAGTGACTCCTTTCAGGCCCACCCATCTAGTGTCTCCCTTGGTTTTCATTATGGCACTTGCTTTCTCTCTCACATTGTAGTGGTTTGGCAGTTTGATGTAATTATGAATTCCAAAAATAGATATTGAATCATGCTTGTAAACTGATCTGTTAATCTGGGCATGAGTAAGTTATGATTAGGGTGTTGACTGGGCCATGTCAGTAGGGCATTGAGCCCCACCCCTTGGTGGGAGGGGCAATCAAAGATAAAAGACATGGCAAAGGGCAGTCTTGGAGCGGTTTTGATGTTGTTGGAGTTCTGGTGAGGAAGGAGAGAAGGCCCCAGGATAGAGATGAGCCATTCGCCTGAGAGTTCACAGCTGAATTTGTGGAGAGAAACAAAGCCTAGAGAGCCTCATAGTCTACAACTGACCTTGTGGAGGAGACAGAGGAGCTAAGCCTGGAGAGAAACACAGCCCCGGGAAGAGAGGAACCCAAGAAACCTGAACCCTGGCAAATGTCGGCAGCTGTCTTGCTCCAATACATGGCAATGGACTTTGGTGAGGGAAGAAACTTATGCTTTATGACCCAGTAACTGTGGATTTCTACCCCAAATAAATACCCTTTATATAGACCAACCCATTTTTGGTATTTTGCATCAGCACCCTTTTGGCTAACTAATACACACATATGTATGTTTACTACTTTCTCCCACCTCTACCTGCATACTCTGACCTCCTGGAAAGCAGGGAGAAAACTGATCATTTTCACCACTGGACCCATGACCTAACTCAGCATGTGGCACTGGGTGAGTGCTCAGGGCATAGTTGCTGCATGAATAAATGAGATGATCACTGAGCACTTCTACCAGACTCACACCAACTTAGATTTTGTAAATTAATGCCAACTCCCAACAAAATTAAAAATCAGTAAAGTCTATCAGATAATAGAAGCTAAGACCAGCTACAGAATGGGAAAGTATATTGACAGTGATATTACCTAGAAAGTAATAGTATCCGGAAGAATTGGAAATAAAATATCTACCAATGCAAAACCAAAAATAAAATGGCCAACAAATATAGACAAAAGGGATATGACTAGACAACTCACAGTTTAGTAAAATCATGTGTTAAATAATTTTATAAACTGCATCATAAACAATAAATGAAATGCAAATAACCAATACAGTTTCACATATACAAAATTCCTTAAATCAAACTCTACCCAGTGGGACCACAATATGTAAAAATGGAGTCTTTCTTCCAGTGTCAGTGGGGGTGCTCCTTGTCTAACCATTTAGAAATCATGATGGTCACTTAGATAACATTTGAAAATATCCCAAAGCAATGATATAGCTCTTCCATTCTTCATATTCTCTTCATATCAATAAGGGTATGTCCCCCAAAATATCCACAACTCTTAATTAAGGAGTCTTTAATTTATAATAGTATTTATTTGGACATTGATGCAAAAATTATGTGGTTCTAAATGCTGAGAAATACATGAATATTCAAATTTCCAAGGAAATTTGGGTGGGACTATAAATGTACAGTGATGGAAGATTGATTTGTGCCAAAGGCATTTAAAGAATAAATAATTCATTTGTTCATTCTCAGTTCAAATATATTTATATCACATTTATTAGAAACCAATGAAGAATTAGGGTGCTGTGGGTAAAGCAGTAATTATAACATTCTATACCTCCTATTGTGAAGTTCCCAATCTAATGGCAGAGAAAAGAATTTTTCAATGTTAATTGGTTATTGGTAAATGCCTTCTCTCATGCCAAATGAACCATTTGAATTTTGAAGAGAAAAGCCTACTTCAATCTAGCTTTACAACTATGGTTGCCACAAGATAGGAAGTAGCTTCTCAGAGTCTCCTATTCCTTGTACCTCTGGAAAAACATTATCTTTCTTTTTCTTAATACTGTATATTGAGATAGAGTTTCACAGAGTCTGCAAAAGCACGTACTCAAGGATGCTAATCTAAATTCACTATAAATTGCATGTCTTGATTAACCCAGGATCCTATTCAAAGGGAAGGTAATCATGGCAGAGGAGGGTCAGTGTCTCAGAAAGGCCATCACTTTGTGAGAACAGAAAGGGGGTGGGATTAACTACTCATCTCATTGGGAAATAAGTGGCATGAGGGACTTTTTCTGTATCTACATGAAAAATTTTTTCATTTCTTGTGCTTTGGGAAATCCAACAATTAATACCTGAGGATGTTGGACATGAAGCCCCATGGAGTTTAGGCAGATAGCAGGTCTGTTGTGGTATTATATTTAACTTCAGTTCCACGGACTCCATAAGCCCAGACCATGAAAATATGACAGAAGTGACCAGTGGGGCAGGGGGGTTCCCAATCAGAAGAGGAGGATGCCTGTGTAAGTGGACACTTGGCCTTCTCTGGAACCAGAGGGTCTGCATGGACCACAGAGAGTTGGTTTGAACATGGAAATATCTCTGTCTGTAACCCATGATTCTCTGCCCATCCAGGACTGTCCTGGTTTATGATGCACCAGGCAGACATGATGATTCAGAGCCCCTGAGGGGCAACTTCATTCCCTACTGTTCTGTCCACCAGGTGATTGACCCATAATGAAGCTGCCCATGAATTTGCTTTAACACCCTAATGGCTCAACCTTCTGCCCTGTTTCCTTAGCAATGCCACACTTGTTTTTCTCCCAAGCATAACATTGCCCTGTTTAGAAACCAGCCAATCAAGGTAGAGTAGCTGCAGTCAGTAGCTGACCACAAAAGTTAGTTAACCATATAATGGGATTTTCCCATTCCTAGTGCAGACCCAGTTTAGTAGTAGAATGAACTTCACTGAATTTTAGTTCATTATAATAGTAATTTGTATGCCTCTTGGTGGGATTTAGATGCCATTATCTCTACATGTATGATGTATGACCTAGCATGTAGCTTTCGCTATTAAACGTAATTCTATAGAGCATGAACAAGATGCAGCCCCTCCCATCTGTCAGTTTCCTTAATCCAATCACTAACTCATCCTGCACACAAGGTAATATAATGCCACTCTACTTTTTGTTGGGGAGGCAGATCTAAGACATCTAATCTCCTGTCCTCCACTGATTTAATAAATCTCTTTCCTTGAGTGACCAAACTCAGTGTGGTAGTCAATTCTCAGGAATGCGCATGGACCCAGAGGATCTGTGAGGGGATCCCCTAAAGTTTGGCAACACTACTGGGACCCCATTACTTCTGAGAGGATTGCTGCCTGGTGGACTCATTGGCCCCTGATGTGGGGCACCCCTGAGCTCCACTCTGTGTTTTCAGGAGCACCTTAACTCCAAAACCTGGTATCAGGATTCCTCTCCCTCTGGCATTGGGAATTGTGAAAGCAGCCAGTCAGGAAGGAAACAGGCCGCCCATGAGACCCCTGAAGCCTTAGCAAATACTGATATTCTTATCAAAATTATTAGTTGTTCTCTAGAGTGAAGGTTTAAATCTCCAGCTGAAGCTGTAGGTGCCTAGACTGACCCTGGTCCTTGGTTTTGGCTTGGGTTTGGAGCTGGGTGGGTCTGGGATTGTAGGTTAGAGTTCTACACTAGAATCCATCACCTAGGAATAGGAGACATCCCACTGGTATCCTGGTTGAGTACTAAAATTCTGATCAATAAACTTAAAATGTAACTCACCCAAGTACTGACAGGGAGTCACAATAGGCAATAAACAGAGCTCTAGAATCAAAGAGAAGTGTGATCCTCTAGATTACATCTTTTTAAAATAATTTCCTTATTTTTTAAAAGATACTTAGGTTACATAAATGCCACACAAAAAAATATAGGGATTCCCATATGCCCCACTCCCCACACCTCCCACACCCTCCCACATAAACATCCTTCATTATTGTGGAACAGCCATTGCAATTTATGCAGAGAGAGTCTGCAACTGCAAGCAAGATAGCCCCATCCATCTTCCCCATGGGATATAAGCCTCCTCTCAATTAAAGGTGGAGTGGACATTACCATCTCAGAATCCTCAGGATTGGGGAAAGAACTATGGACTAGAGTGGACTTACTGGTTTTCTACTATAGACATATTGTGATTTTAGCAATGGAAGAAATTACAACATTGATGTGGAACCAGTGGCCACTGGAGGCTCTGGGGGCAGGGAAAGGAAAAAGCAGTTGTAATATATGGGCTTTTTTGGGACTGGGGAATTGTCCTGAATGACACTGCAATAAATATAGATTGCAACTTAAAACATTGGGAACAATTTGATTATGAATCCCCATGACTAAAAAGAGAATGATATTTCTGAGTAAAAGTGCATGGACACAAATAAATTAAAGCATTACCAAGAATGGCCACCAAAGTGATTTCTTGAATACAATAGTATTTTGCAACTAGAAATATATTATAAAAGACTTAGTAAGTAGGATGAAATACCGTATGTTCAAAGATTTGGGCATGGTGTGATTTTAGTAAGTCACAGGTCTAATACAATCTGGTAACAAAGAAAAGAGAAGAAACTACTCCCTGATTCCAACCCCTCAGACAAAGTGATGGTCTTGTTCCTTGTTCCCACTGCTCCTCCAGCACCTTATAAAAGAGGAGAAGTGGGGGAGGGTGATCCTGAACTGCCATTAGATACCCCAGAAATGGCTTCCCCACCTCTTACTCAGAGTGGTACACAGTTTGGCCAGGGAACCCTCCCACAGCTGGACAATTCCAACAAATGTGGGTACCAGCTGGGATTGTTAATCATTGGCATCCAAGAGGTTACTTGTTTGTACACACTTCATTCTCCACTTCAGACTTGCACAATTGGAAGAATTGAGTCCCATGTTACCAGGAAGATCCCAAGAAAATGGAAAATATATTAAATTCTTATTGCAATTCATATTCTTTGTTGCGTAGACATACAGGCCTTATTGAATGTGCTGTTAATTTTGGAAGAAAGGAGAATAGTGCTAGAAAAAGACCATGACCAATATAATGACCTGGAAAATAGAGGATTAGAGAGGCATTGAGATCACTTCTCTTCCAGATAAATAGCTAGAGGCCAAATGGAGACTGTCTGGAAGGCTCTTCTGGGGCTAAGGACACCAGGGGAAGGATAGACACCAGCCAGAAGAGAGAGGGGTGAAAGAAAGGAGTCTTGTCTGGCTGGAAAAATCCCATGAGTAAGCCTGCAGCAATATCTGCTGGTGCTCATTCCCCCACCCTCAGAGCAAAGAAAAGGGTGCCCACTGGCCTGTGGCAGGTGGCTGCAGAATGAGGGGATTGTGGGGGCCCTTTCCCAAGACACAGGAGAAGGAGGGACACAGCCTACAGCAAATTCAGATTTGGCCAGTGAACTTGGTTTACTGCATTGGAGGGATCTCACACTTCCAGGCTGGATGGGGCCATGATATTGCTTTCTCTAAGAGCTGACAGGGAATGAAAGATAATTTGACTTCTTAAACACCCTCCCTACTGTCCTGGGCTTGTTCTTGAGGACACAAAGTAAGGGAGGGTGTGGCGAGACAAGGGAAGAGAATAGCTTCTGAAAAAGTTTTTTTGTGAAGTTTGGCCCACCCTGAGGACATCACTTCTGCCCCACCCATGGAGTTATAGTGAATACATTCCCCTTAGCATCTGGAGTCAGAGCTGAGAGGTCTGCCAAAAACCACCATCTGCTGTCAGACCAGAAAACTGCATGAAAAGAAGGGAAATTAATTAATTAGCTAATTAACTAATAAAAAGACAATCAAATACCTTTAATGCTTCTGTCTCCAAGGCCCTTGGAAACTAACCTGCACCTCATTACAGCGTCCTTAGCTCTGATGTGAGCAGTTGAACAGGAGCAATCCTTAATACACAGAACAAGCAGAACCAAGAATCAGAGAACAATGGTAGCACACAGCTACTTAAAATAAATCATTTGGCAAGAGGGAGAAACTGAACATCAGAGTAAACTCAACATCATGATCAGATGCCAAGACATCAGCAAAAAATTACAAGCCATACTAAGAAAAAATACATGACTCAGGCAAAGGAACAAATCAAAGGCTTAGATGAGACACAGGACTTGAAGCAGCTAATGAATGAGGCTCATACAGATCTCCTAAAACAATTCATGGAGTTGAAGAACAACATGGCTAAATAAATAAAAGACATTAAAAAGATACTGGCGTGCTCAGAATTTTTTTTTTTAATTAATTTTGGCCTTGTTTCCAAATCCTGTCTTCCATTTTATTCTTCTGCACTTCCTGACCACTCTTACAAAAAGTTCACAAGCCTCTGAAGAAACTGGAATAGCTGATATTTTATCAAAGTTTACAAATTAAGTGCTTGATTTTTAATGTGTCCTCTACCGTTTTGATTTTCCAGTTTTCTTAATTCAATATTTAAAGATGTGCCTTTTACTGGGTAATGTTAATTCACGAATGTAGTAATGTTATTTCATGATTGTAATGTTACATGATCATGGGTGCGGCATTCTCTAAGACAAATGATGTGAAAGGAAAGTAGTTTTCATAAAACTTGTATAGCTCTGATTGCACAGTCCCACTTGCTTTTGATGTTGCTATGTCAAAGCAAGGGCCCCTTCTTTTAAGGCTACTTTCAGAACTTGTCTTTGTATTTTCTCTAATTATAAATGCAGTTATGTCCATTTGGAGGCCAGGGTACCACATGTCACAGGCAGCCTTACATGTATGCTGTGAGAAGGTTTGAAGACAACAAAAAAGAAAGTCTGTGGGAACTTGGAATTCATTTTTTAATGTAACCCCCGAGATTTTCTCCAAGAAATAAATTATTGTTTTGCATTTTGTAACTTAAAAGCAGCTATTAGTACATTTCAGAGATATAGCAGGAGACCAAAACATGTTTGGAAAGAGAATAAATATATGAAGAGAGAGGAAAAAAAAAAAAAAAAGATACTGGGTGAGCTCTGATTGGTTCCTCCTTCCACATGACCCACTGTTCACCATGGGACTGGTTGTTCAATGAAAGTTGCTCTGGGATGCGGGACCCTGGCTGGCTACACATGCCTGGCTATCCCAGCCTTCAGCAGCCATCTCAATGATCTATCAGCAGCCATTAACATTGAGGCAAGACCCTCCAACAGCAAAAAGATTACAACTCAATGAAGGCTCAGATGATGGTTAACATTTTCAACAATAAAGTATTTTTTAATTAAGGTTGAGGTGAAAATCTGGCTTTGAAATCTTCATGGACTACACCCTTTCGATGCTGAATCTGGTGCAATGTTCTCATTGACTTATTAATCTACTTAAAATGTTTTGTTTAAGTAGCTGTGATATTTGTTAAAACCTTTGAGTTTTAATGAAAATTTTTGCAAATATCCATTATACTTACTCTTGTAATATATAAAAGTTTTAAGACTTTAAATCCCACAGGCTAATCCATTTCAAAATTTATATTTATCACCTTTATCATCTCTATTAGAGAATGTGCTTTGGATTGCTAAAATGAGTTAAAGTATTGTATACCACCTATTTTAGAAGAAGCACATACAAATTATTTTATTCCTTCCTCTTTTAGTAATGATGATTTTTGTATTTTTTTGCCCATATGTTTTCACCAACCTACCAGTCCAGTGGCATGAAGTTTCTTATAAGGCAGCTTTAGTATTTCTGAAGTATTTCTGATACAAATACTTTACACAAGGCTGAATTCATACTTCTTGTTCCAAGTATTGTATTAAAACAACAACAAAAAAAAGCAAAATGTTATTCAATACAAAAATACCTCTTATCAAAATAAAACTTCCTCAAAAGTGAAAAAAAAAAAAACATACTGAGTGAGCACAAAGAAAATTTTTAAATTTTGGATAGAAAAATAACAAAGCTTATGGGAATAAAAAAGACAATACCTGAGATTAAATATACAATAGAGGCACACAACAGCAGATTGAAAGTAATAGAAGAAAGAATCAGGACAGAACAGCTAAAATTTTAAGGAGAAAAGAACAGAGAGAGAGAATAGAAAAAATTGAGCAGGTGCTCAGGAAGTTGAATGAGAGCATGAAGTGCACCAACATATCTTACGGGAGTTCCAGAAGGAGAAGAGAAAGGAAAAGAGGCAGAAAAAGTATTTGAGGAAATAATGGCCAAAATTTTCACAATTCTCATGAAAGACATGAATATATGTGCCCAGGAAGCATAGCATGCTCCAATTAGAATAAATCCAAATAGACCTACCCCAAGACACATAATATTCAGAATGCCAAATGGCAAAAATAAAGAGAAAACTCTGAAAGCAGCAAGGGAGAAGTGAAACATCATATACAAAGGATGTATAGTAAGACTTAGTGCTGATTTCTCTTCAGAAACCATGGAGACTAGAAGGCAGTCGTATAACATAATTACAGTACTCTAAGAGAAAAACTGCCAGCCCAGAATTCTTTCTCTAGCAAGATTGTCCTTCAAATATGATGGTGATTGTAAATCAGTCACAGATAAACAGAAACTAAGACAGCTTGTAAGTAAGAATCCAGCTCTTCAGGAAACACTAAAGGGAGTTCTGAAGCCAGGAAAAAAAATTTTTTTTAATTAAAAAAACCCAGAAAAAAACAGAGAGAGAGGATTGGAGGAGAGTGTAGAAGTGAAGAGTATCAGAAAGTTTAATCAAAATGGTAAAAAGACAGACAAAAATAAGATATGATATACGAAAACCAAAGGATAAAATGGTTGAAGTAAGTAATGCCTTTATAATAAGAACATTGAATGTTAATGGATTAACTCCCCAATCAAAAGACGTAGGCTGACAGATGGATAAGAAAGCATGAGTAATCCATATGCTGTCTGCAGGATATTCATCTCAGACACAAGGATGAAATTAGTTTGAAAGTAAAATGTTGGAAAAAGATATTTCATTCAAACAGTAAACAAAAGAGAGCAGGAGTACCTATACTGGTGTCAGACAAAATAGACTTTAAATGCAAAAAAGTGATAAAAGGTGCAGAAGACCATTGTATATTAATAAATGGCACAATCCACTAGGAAGGAGTAACAATCATAAATATCTATGCACTTAACCAGGGTGTCCCAAAATACATGAGGCAAACTCTGTAGAGAAATAGTTGTCTTAACAATAATAGTTGGAGATTTCAACATGCCACTCAAATCAACAAATAGCACAACTAAACAGAAGATCAATGAGGAAACAGAGAACTTGAACAATATGATAAATGATCTGGACCTGACAGACATATACACAATATTGCACCCAAAATCAGCAGGTTATACATTCTTCTCAAGTACTCAGGATCTTTCTCCAGATAGAACACATGTTGGGCCACAAAGCAGCTCTCAATAAATTTGAGAAGATTGAAATTATACAAAGCACCTTCTCTGATTATAATGGAATGAAGCTGGAAATCAATAATAGGCGGGAAAAGGGAAAAATCACAAATATCTGGAGGCTAAACAGCATACTCCTAATCAGTGGGCCAAAGAATAAATTGCAATTGAAATTAGTAGATACCTCAAGATGAATGAAAACATGAACAAAACTTACGGAGTACAGTGAAAGAAGTGCTGAGAGGGAAATTTATAGTCTTAAATGCCTATA
Organism: Tolypeutes matacus; assembly: GCA_026826555.1. NCBI lineage: Eukaryota > Metazoa > Chordata > Mammalia > Cingulata > Chlamyphoridae > Tolypeutes > Tolypeutes matacus. Next base: position 11,319,069 of record JAKSZT010053840.1, on the reverse strand, counting down.
TTAAAAAGGAAGAAATCTAAAATCAAAGTCTTAGCTGAACAACTGGGGAAACTAGAAAAAGAAGAGTAAATGAATCCCAAAACAAGCAGAAAGGAAAAAATAGCAATGATTAGAGCAGAAATAAATGAAATTGAGAACGAAAAAGCAATGGAGAAAATCAATAAAACCAAAAACTGGTTCTTTGAGAAGATCAATGAAATTGACAAACTCTTAGCTAGAAGAAAAAAAAAAAAAAAGGAAAGGATATACAAATGAAATCAGAAACGAGAGGGGGACATTATGACCAACCCCACAGAAATAAAAAGGATCATAAGAGGATATTATGAGAAACTTTATACCAACAAATTAGACAATCCACATGAAATGGACAAATTCCTAGAAAAGCATAAACAACCTACATTGACTGTATGAGAAATCCAAAATGATAAAGTGGAATTAAAACTCTCACTATTTGCAAATGTCATGATCTTATATTTTGAAAATTCCAAAATTTCTACAACAAAGCTATTAGAGCTAATAAATGAATTAAGCAACATTGCAAGATACAAGATCAACATGCAAAAAACATTAGTCTTTCTATACACTAGTAATGAGCAAGGTGAGGAAGAAATCAAGAAAAAAATTCCAGGAATAGCAGCAAAAAGACTCAAATATCTAGGAATTAATTTAACCAGGAATGTAAAGGATCTGTATTTAGAAAACTATGAAACACTGCTAAAAGAAATCAGAGAAGACCTAAACAAGTGTAGGGACATTCCATGTTCATGGATTAGAAGAGTAAATATCATGAAGATGTCAATCCTACCCAAACTGATATATGTATTCAATGCAATACCAATCAAAATTCCAACAGCCTACTTTACAGAAATAGAAAAGGAAATTGCCAAATTTATTTGGCAAGGAAAGGTGTCACAAATAGCCAAAAACATCCTAAAAAAGAATGATGTGGGAGAACTTTCACTTCCTGAACGTAAAGTGTATTATAAAGTTACAGTGGTCAAAACAGCATTATATTGGCATAAGGATAGACACATTGATCAATAAATTCAACATGAGAGTTCATAAATAAACTCTCACCTCTATGGTCAACTGATTTTTGATAAGCCTACCAAGTCCACTTTTCTGGGACAGAACAATCTCTTCAAAAAATGATACTGGGAAAACTGGATATCCATAACCAAAACAATGAAAGAGGAACCCTATCTCACTCCCTATACAAGAATCAACTCAAAATTGATCCAACATCTATGTAAAAGCCAGGAACATAAAATGCCTAGAAGATAATGTAGGGAAATATCTACAAGACTTTGTAGTTAAGTGAGGGTCTCTTACACCTTATACCCAAAGCACATACAACAACATCAAAAATAGATAAATGGGACCTCCTCAAAATTAAACATTTCTGCCACTCAAAGGACTTTGTAAAGAGGGTAAAAAGGCAGCCTATTCAATGAAAGAAAATACTTGGCAATTACACATCCAACAAGGGTTTAATATCCCTGATATATAAAGAGATCCTATAATTCAATAATAAAAAGACAAATCACCTGATTTTAAAAATAGGCAAAAGACCTGAAGACACATTATTCTAAACAAGAAATACAAATGGTGAAAAAAAACATGAAAAAAATGTTCAACATAATAGGATTAAGGAAGTGCAGATCAAAACTACAATGAGATTTCATTTCACACCTACCAGAATGGCTACTATTAACAAAAGAGAAAATTACAAATGTTGGAGAGGATGTGGAGAGATAGGAATGCTTATGCAATGTTGTTGGGAATGTAGAATAGTACAGCCACTGTGGAAGTCTTGTGGTTCCTAAGGAAGTTGGATATAGATCAACCATGTGATGCAGCAATACCGCTACTAGGTATATACCCAGAAGAACTGACAGCAGTGACTCAGAGAGACATCTGCACACCAATGTTCATAATGATGTTATTCACAATTGTCCAAAGATTGAAACAACCTAGATGTTGATCAATTGACAAATGGATAAACAAACTGTGGTATAGACACATGATGGAATATTATGCAGCTGTAAGAAGAAATGAAAGCATGAAGCATATGACAATGTGGATGAGCCCAGAGGACATTATGTTGAGTGAAGCAAGCCAGGCACAAAAGGACAAATATTGCATGCTTTTGCTATTATGAAATAAATATAATAAGCAAACTCATGGAGTTAATAGGTATAATGTAAGAAACCAGAGAATAGAATGTGTTTAGAGAATAGAAAGCTGAGGTTTAGTCTGTGCAGAACTGTTAAAATGTTGTTTGTGAATGTTTGGAAATGAATAGAAATGTTGAAAGCACATCATAGGATTTGTAATTAGTAGCACTAAAATATGGGTATGATAGTGGTGTTTTTATTGTTTTTTTTTTCTTTTTTGGAGTTATTAAAATGATCTAATATTGATGGAAGCGATGAATGTACAATTCTGTGTTTAAAACATATGCCATTGATTGTACAATTTAGGTAAATTGCATGGTTTATGAACAAAAAATTATAATAGGGTGGGTCAGGGAAAAAAACACATCAAATGTAAGATATGGATTATAGTGAGTAGTAATACTTTGATGATGTTCTTTCATAATTTGTTACAAATGTTTCACAACAATGCAAGATATTGCTGGTGGTATGAGGTATGGGAGCTCTGTGTGATAATAATGCATGTGCTTTTCTATACACTTATTGTTTATGTATGTTCATTTATGAGTGATATAATTCAACTATATATGGAAAAGCCCATGACCATGCTGACTCTCTGAGCAATAATAATCAAAACAATTCGGTGCATGTTACAGGAGACCAAGCAGTTCCCCGAGTTTAGCCAAATTGGAATCCAAATGAGCAGTCAGTCAGGACCAAATTGAATCATTAAGCTTATATTATTGCAGGTCTTGGAAAGGAGTGCCCAAACAAAGGAACCTTAATAAAATCAGCAAATAGATCAAGACCCTGAAGAAAACAAGCCTATTTAGAGCAACTGCTCAAGACTACAGGCAGTACACTAATTTTAGGGACCCTACTAAACTCTGCACTGTTAATGATACTTAATGTGCTCCTGATATAAGGAGAAAACTCCAGGAATTAGAAGGGGAATTGGATATGCCTATGCCACAATTAGTAGAGATTGTTTTTAAGGTTTTTCACAACTCAGAGTTCACCCATAAGAAGCAGCAAAAGAAAACTGCAAGGCTCCAGGAGGTGTAAGTTCATTGAGGTTGGTGGGCCACACTATGGGAGATGTTTGTGTTGGATGTGGTGGGAGGTGTGGGAGGTGGGCAACATGGGAATCCGAGTGGGTTCCGTATAATATTTTAGGTAATCTAAGCACCTCTTAAAATATATGTATATATATATATAAAAAATAACATTTTTGTAAGCAAATACACATATATGCATATATATTTATATATCATTTTACAAATGTTTGTATGTATTGTGAGAATTTTGATTTTTACCCATAATAAAAAAAAAAATAAAATAAAAAAAAAATAAAAGGTATATGTTTCAATATGTGTAAAAAAAAAAAAAAAAAAAAAGAAAACTGCTGCCTACATTGCCTGCCTCATAGGAGCAGCTATCAGCAAGAACATCAGAGGCCCACAGACCCTGAGATGAGGGAAAGCTTCCATGGGAAGCTCAGTGAAGAGTAAGACCCCCAGGGCCCTCCAAGAACACAATTAAGTTCCCAGCAATGCACTTACTAGAAAGAGTAGGGACACTGGAAGCAGGAATGCCTGAGTCTCCCTGGGAAGGGAGGGGCCAGGATATCCCACTTAGCAGCCCATCTCGCATAGTTAGCAAAGGATGAAGAGAGCAACTTGGAGTGATGGGGCCTGGGAGCACCTTCCACTGGTCAGGAAACCATCCCGATCACACACAACAAACTTCAGGTCTCATCCCAAGTAAGATGTTAGTTGACTTCTTGGTGGACATTGGAAACACTTATTCAGTTTTAAACCAGAGGCTAATAAAAGAAACTAATGAATCAATCCCTATCATTGACATTTGGGGGATGAAAAGTTTAAAAGATTTTCCGAACCACTGCAATGTCAGATTGGAGAGACTCATCTGACTCATTAGATTTCACTACATGCCTGAATGCCCAATTCTCCTTCTCAGCCAACACTCTCCAAATTGCAAGCTTCACTTTGATTTTCACCTAATGAAGTGAAAACAAAGGTCCCAGCCATACAGATCTGTGCCTTCAAAACAGCCCTGCTGGATTTAGCTGGGGACACTGAGAAGTTTGAAGAACCCAAAGAGATAAAACACAGGTTCCAGCTGAAGTATAGGCTAATGGGGGACCCCCCAGAATGGGCAGCTTAAGCACAGGAAGTCAAGGTAAGACGTGGCCAAACACCACCCCACCACATCTAAAATGGAACCCACTCAGACAGGAGGTTAGAGGCAGTATCCCACCCTAATCAAGAAATTTCTCAAGTGTGGACTAATTAGACCCTGTCAACCAGACTTTAATACCCCTATCTTACCAGTGTTTCAACCAGGTACTCAGGGAAGTAGATTTGTACAAGATTTGAGAGCTATTCATCAGATAGTGGAGGATGTCTACACAGTGGTGCCCAATCCCTACACACTCGTTGTTAATATTATTAACACATACACCTGATTCACAGTCCTGGACTTAGATGCTTTCTTTTGCATCCTGCTAGAGAATGAATCACAGAGACTCTTTGTTTTGGAATGGGAAGATCCCCAAAATGGAATGGAGCAACAATATTCTTGGACTGTGCAGCCACAGGTTTAAATCTCTGACTTTTTGGAGGCAATCCCTACCCAGGTATCTGCAGGTGATGCAACTCCAGGAAAGACTCTTCCTTCAATATGTAGATGACATAGCAAAACACAAGAGGCCTCAGATGAGAATACAGTAATAATTTTACAGAGACTAACTGAAAAAAGATATAAGTGTCAGAAAAGGAGGCCCAAGTTACACAAACTCATGTTAAATAACTTGGTTTTAAATTTTCTGAGGGACAATGGGCCTTCCTGCCCAGTCGAAGGAAAGCCTTATATGGAGTATCAAAGCCTAAGAGCAAAAAGGAACTCATTTGGTATTCTAGACGTGGCTGGTTACTATAAGCTGTGGATACCTAATTTTGGACTTATAGCTAAGCCACTATATGAAGCCCTTAAAGGAAGTTTAAAAGAGGCCCTGGTCTCTACATTATAATGTGTACTTGCTTTTCGAAACTTAAGCAAAAATTAATTGCTGCCCCAGCTCTAGGACTCCCAGACTCCACAGAAGTTTCACTTGTTCTTACATGAATGACAAGGCATCACCCTGGGGTTTTTTGTTTAACCCTTTGGAGGAGCACCCAACTGACAGCATACCTATAAAACAGCTGGACCCTGCATCTCAAGGCTGGCCTGCCTGTCTTCATGCAGGTACAGCTATTTGTGACCTTACTCTAGAGACAGAAAAATTCACATTATGCTCTCCAGCTTACATCTATACTCTTTATGATTTAATTACAATATTTAAAGAGACAGGAGATCAATCAAGCATCTCTGCTAGACAATCCTGTTGTGACCTTAAAGACTATTGAAAAACTTAGCCCTGCAACCTTGCTCCAAGGGTTTGGGATAAACCAGAGTGGATACTCTTCAAACATGACTGTGTACATCTCCTTAAGAAAATATATTCCAGTAGACTGGGACTGACTGATGTAACCCTAAAAATCCCAGCTCTTGAATTATTTACTGATGGAAGTAGTTTTATGGGCCATAGGAAGCAATAAGCAGGGTATTTGGTAGTCACCCTGGCAGAAACTTTGGAAGCAGGATCCCTGCCCCCAGGAACTTCAGGTCTGAGGACTAAACTAATAGCCCTTGTAAGAGCCCTTCAGTTAAGTGTAGGTCAAAAGTGAACATTTATACAAACTCCAGATATACCTTTGCAGTGTTATGTACCCATGGAGCCATTTGGATAAAGAGGGGATTACTCAGTGCTACTAAGGACATAAAGCATGTTGATCTCATTCTAAAATTGTTTGAGGTTTTGATGCTTCCTCAAGGAATTAGCAGACATTCATTGCTGAGGACACCAAACTTCCAATAAGGGAAGCAAACAGAACTGTTTAGCTGATAAAGCCACTAAGTTAGCTGCAAGGATAATAGAACCAACTATTATTACAACCCTCCACACTGAAAGACTGGACCACCAATTAATACCCCAGAGTTAGTGAGACCCTAACCTAAAGCCACTTGGGAAACCCCAATACTGGAAAAAAGATTTAGTCAGAGCAAAAGACTGGGGGTAAACTCAAGCCACAGACAATGGCTGGTTGAAAAGAGAGCCCCTGGCAGAACCTTGGGAAAAGATTATGACAAATTATTCATACTTGAAAGCCTAGTGAAACCCATTACCACTTATTTCCATAGACTTAATATTGACATATAACTGCTCCGGTGAATAAGCCAATTCCTCATAAGACCCAATCTATGCAGGATGATTCAGTCTGTAAATGATCAATGTGTAACTTGTGCTCAAATTAACACTAAAACCCAGACTTCAGCCTTCAACAAAGGAGTACAATACAGAAGACTAGGATGAGGAGGGGACTGGCAAACTGACTTTACTGTAATGCCAAGAGCTGCTGAGAACTTCATGTGTTTGCTACTGTTTGTAGACATTTTCACTAATGGTGTAAAAGCCTTCCCATGCCAAATGGAGAATGCTTGAGAAGTAGTCAAAGTCTTACTTAAAGAAATCATTCCAAAGTTTGGACTTCCTATTTCTATACAAAGTAACAATAGCTTTTACCTCTGATGTGACTAAAGATGTGTCTGGACTGTTATAGTTTGGCACTTACATTCTTCCTGAAGACCTTAATACACTGGGAAAACTGAGCAAATGAATCCCACCTTAAAAGAAGCCATTGCCAAGATTTGTTTAGAAACTCATCTCAAGTGGGATAAAGCCCTGCCAATTACCCAACTGAGGGTTAAGGTCATACCTGAAAGAAGATTTCGATCAAGTCCTTATGAAATGTCTTATAGAAGACCATTTCTTCAGGGCAATGTCTAGTGAAAAAGGATGGTGCATTGATGGGCCCTTGATATTGATGACTACGCTTATGAGCCTCTTGCTTTTGAATTTGCTACCTGGCCTAGTGTTGTTGGATGCCTAAGAGTTACCTCCTGAGATCCTCCTTATTGCTCAAATGGGCCTCTCTCTAAGCCAAACTCAGCATATAGAAGCATTAATATGCCCTCAGTGAGGGAAATAACTCCTGGAGATGAGCTTCCCTGGAATGGGCTGGTGATACAACTGGAAAAAGACTTTGAATAAAAGGGGGGAAAGGTAAAATCAAATGAGTTCATATGGCTAAGAGAATTCAAAGTGAGTGGGGGGTTCATCAGAGGGGTAATGCTTATGCACGTCTCAGCAGGATCTCATAGACTGCCAAAGTAGACACTACCCCAAACAGTGGGGCCCTTGAGGGCTCTGGAGACACTCGGGTCCTGCAGTCATGGCAAATACCTCCAGAGTTTGATGCCTTGCCAGTGGGCCTACTTTGGAGTTTGTGCTCCCAAGAGTGAAAAAGTTGGACTCAGATGTGACTTCTCTACACATACTTCTTCTGTCCCTTTTGTTTGAACCTATGGTTGGTGATGGAGTTGGTAGGCGTACATCCAAGAGACTTTAATCTCTGGGCTGTCCATGTGTCAGCTGTGCCCTGAGCCTCAGCAGAGTTGCTACACCTACTCTCCAGTTCATTGAACTCTTCCAGGACAACCAACAGAGTTGAGGATGGACAATCACCATACCAAGGAACTGAGTATACAACTGCAAACAAGAGAGTCCCACCCATCAGCCATATGGGATCGAAGTCCCCTCTCAATTGTAGGGGGAGTGGGCATTGGCATCCCAGAATCCTCCGGATTGGGGAATAAAATATGGTCTAGAGTAGACTTGCTGTTATTCTACTATGGACTTGTGATTCTAGTAATGGAAGAAATTATATCATTGAAGTGAAGACAGTGGCCACTGGAGGTGCTGTAGTCAAGGAAAGGGAAAGGGGTGCTATATGGGGGCATTTTCAGGACTTGGAATTGACCTGAGTGATATTGCAGTGACAGAAACAGGCCATTGTATACCCTGCCATGGTCTGTGGAATTGAGTGGGAGAGAGTGTAAGCTACAATGTAGACTACAGTCCATGCTTGGTGGCAATGCTCCAAGATGTTTTCATCATTTGTGGTGAATGTACCATACTAATGAGTGAGGTTGTTAATGAGGGGAAGGGTAGGAGGTGTGGGCAATGGAGCATATAGGAATCCCTTATTTTTTGTGTGTAGCATTTTATGTAATCTAAGTATCTTTTAAAAATAAATAAAAATATATTTTAAAAATAAAAATAAAATAAGCAAGAGATTTGAATAGACACTTCTCCAAAGAAGAAATACAAATGGTTAAAAAGCACATGAAAAGATGCTCAACATCACTAGCTATTAGGGAAATGCAAATCAAAACTACAATGAGATATCATCTTACACCTATTAGACTGGTGGCTATTAAAAATACAGAGAACTACAAGTGTTGGAGAGGATGTGGAGGAAAGGGAACACTCATCCACTGCTAGTGGGAATGGAAAAAATGTAGCCATTGTGGAGGACAGCTTGGCAGTTCCTCAGGAAGTTAACTATAGAACTACCATATGGTTATGCAATCCCACTTCTGGGTATATACATAGAGGAATTGAATGCAGGGACATGAACAGATATATGCACACCAATGTTCATAGTGGCATCATTTACTATTGCCAAAAATTGGAAATAAACCAAATGTCCATCAGCAGATGGATGGATAAGTAAATACTGGTATATATATGAAATGGAATATTACTCAGCTGTAAGAAGAAATGCAGTATTAACACTTGGGACAACATGGATGAATCTTGAAGACCTTATGTTGAGTGAAGTAAGCCAGTCACTGAAGGACAAATATTACATGAACACACTGATATGGCTTAAGCAAATTTAGCAGATTCACAGAGTCAGAGTCTGGAAGATAGGTTATCAGGAGAAAGAAATGGAGTAGAGTGTGGTGAGTTGAGGCTCAACATGGGCAAAAACTATGATAAGGTGGAAGGGAGTGGTTGGGCAGTGGATGGGGTGATAGTGATGCAGTGATGTGTTTGGGTTCAACAGTACTGGAATGTGAGGGAAGGAGGGTGGGGGTGTTGGACTATCCATTGATTTGGGGGGAGGGCTGTAGGAAGAACCAGGTGAACTCTGGGAATTTGTAGCTCTGTGGTTAAAACTACAATGGTGAGAATGTTCTTTTGGCAAATATGGCAGGGAAGGTTTACTGGTGCGGGATTTGGGGTATGGGGGATATGCAAGATAAAGCACACCTGGGGCATGCTTCTATGGAATATGAAAGTGTTCATCTTGTCCTAGTGTGTTATCTCAGTGGGTGGAGACCCACACAATAAACATGAAAATATTAAACTTATCCTGGGAAGTACTTCTATGTTCTCAATTTGAGGGGCAATAATCTTTCAAGAACATGGGCAGTGCCTAATAAAAGAAAACATACTAATATGGCAAGGCCTCAATATTCTTGCATGTAAATATGAACTTTATTCTTCAAAAATTGAAGCCTAGTGGTTACCCTAGATTCTGAGGGGAGGGGGAAGAAGAATAGCATAGATGGGACATAGGGCATTTTTAGGGCATTGGACTTGTTCTGCATGATCATGCCCTGATGGATACAGGCAATTTTAAATTTTGTCAAAACATATAAAAGTGGATGGCGCAAAATGTAAACCAAAATGAAAATCAATGAACGTAGAAGCAATTCTTCAATATTTGTACATCAATTATAACAAATGTACCATCCACATGTAAAATGTTAATAATAGGCATAAGTAGGAGAGGGGAAGGGTGCTGGATATAGGGGAATCCTCTGTATATTCTATGAGACTTTTCTGTAACCTAAAGTATCTCTGAAGTTAAAGCAAATAAAACTTGACACTCGGAGAACATATGGAAGAAATTGACACTGTACATAAAAGAAAACGGACCTTTTGGTGATAAAAGTCACAATGAAAAATGTTTTATTTTATTATTTATTTATTTTTTTTTTGTATTTTATTTGTTATATATTATTATTAATTTTTATTTGCCCCAAGGTGCCTGGACCTCCTGCCTGCCTTGAGAAGGGTACCACCCAGCCTCAAGCCTATACTACCAAATCTTCAGCCTGCCTAAAAGGAGTTTCCACCACTTCCCTTCTCTGAAGAAACCATCTTCCAACATCCACCCTGCCATAGGAGTCTGCCACACAACCCATGCCTGAAGAGATTAATCCTATCTCACCAGAAGAAACTGCAAGAGAATGCCCTAAAGTAATTAGCTGGCAAAACACTCCTAATTTTTTCTCCATACCCACACCCACCACTCATCTTCTCTTCCAGACTTATAACTAGACTAAAAGCACGAGTCCTCAAAGGTGAAGTATAAAGTGTAACCCATGAAGAAGTACACTATACTCTAAAAGAACTGCATGAAGCTTCCAATTTATATAGGCAGAAATCAAGGATATTAAGGGTATGGGTTAGTGGTGGAAAGAATACAAAGTTGAATCAGGCTGAATTTTTTATACGGACCCATTAATCAGAGATTCTGGATTCAATGTTGTAGCTCAAAGGCTCTAAGAGTTTGTGCAAGGGGCTGGCTGAAACATGGACCAAAAGGTGACTTGCAATGCCTGAGGTCAAGATGCCCAGTTTACCCTGGTATACTATAGATGAAGGGGTCCAAAGGCTTAGAGATATTGGAATGCTAAAATGGATTCACCATTTAAGATCTGCCCGCCCACCCCAGGAATGTCCAGAGGACACACCTTTAACCAGACTGTGGACAGCTGCAGCACTGCAGCCTCTTTCTGGGAGATCCCTGAAGGATAGTGGTGAAAGAAACTCTTCCCAGTGGCAGAATTTTGAGCAGTGTAGCTGGTTGTTCATTTTGCTTAGAAGGAGAAATGGCTAAAGGTGCATTTGTACAGTGATTCATTGGCTGTTGCCAATAGTTTGGCTGGATGGTCAGGAACTTGGAAGGAACATAATTGGAAAATTGGTGGAAAAGAGGCCTGGGGAAGAAGTATATGGGTAAATTTTCTGAATGGGCAAAAAAAAAACATGAAAGTATTTGTGTCCGATGTGCATGCTCACCAGAGGGTGACTTCAGCAGAGGAAGATTTTAATAATCAAGTGGATAAGATGACCTGCTTTGTGGCTAACACAGCCTCTTTCCTCAGCCAATCCTTTCATCATGCAATTGGATTCATGAACAAACTGGCCATGGTAGTAGGGATGGAGTTTATGCATGTGCTCAGCAACATTGAATTCTCTTCACCAAGGCTGACTTGGCTAAAGTCACTGCTGACTAATCGATCTGCCAACAAGAGAGACCCACATTCAGTCCCCGATATGGCACTATTCCCCAAGGTGATCAGCCTGCTGGAAGGGGCAGTAATTTGTTCTAACTGGAATTGTCACATTCTCCAGATATGGGTTTGCCTTCCCTGCATACAAAGCTTCTTCCAAAACTACCATCTGTGGACTTACCAAGTGTTTTATCCACCACTATGGTATTCCGCACAGTATTGCTTCTGATCAAGGGACCCACTTCACAACAAATGATGTGCAGGAATTGGCACATGGCTTACAGAATTTACTGGTCTTACCATGTTCCCCATCATCCTGAAACAGCTGGATTGACAGAACACTTGAATGGTCTTTTTAAGACTCAATTATTGTGCCAACTAGATGACTGTACCTTGCAGGGCCCAGGCAATGTTCTCCAGGAAGCTGTGTATGCTCTAAATCAACATCCCAACTTTAGTACTGTTTCTCCCATAATCAGGATTCACACATCTGGGAATTGAGAAGTGGAAATGGGAGTGGCACCATTCACTCTTAACCCTAGTGATCCACTAGAAAAACATTTGCTTCTTGTCCCTTCATCCTTAAGGTATGTTAGTTTACAGGTCTTAGGTCCAAAAGGAGGAATGCTTACACCAGGGAACACAACAATGATTCCATTGATCATGAAGTTAAGACTACCAACTGGCCACTTTGGAGTTCTCATGCCTCTCAATCAATAGGAAAGGAAGTGATTTACTGTACTGGATGGGTGTATTAATAATGCACAATGGAGGTAAAGAAGAGTTTGCCCAGAATTCAGGAGATACCCTAAGGTGTCTCTTAGTACTACCATGCCTTGTGATTAAAGTCAATGGAAAATTGCAAAAACCGAATCCAGGAGGGACTAATAATGGCCCAGAATCTTCAGAAATGAAAGTTTGGGTCACATTACCAGGCAAAAACCACAGCCAGTGCTTTCTGCAAGTAAAGGGAACATGGAAGGGGTAGTGGAAGAAGGTAGTGGTAAGTATGAACTTTGACCATGTGACCAGTAACAGAGAATGAGAACTACAATGGTTAGGCTAATGTGTCAACTCATCCAATTAATGTCTAGTTGTTTGGTCAAGCAAGTAATGGACTAATTGTAATACAAGGGCATTTCATGGACTCTAATCATCAGTGAGTTGATTGCATAGATGTCTGCTTATATCTACAATCAACTGCGGAGATTGCTGGGGCTTGTGCTGATTGTAGAGACTATGAAGCAGAACACAAAATGTAGCCCCCAACTACTGGGTGGTACGACAAGGAGGAAAGGATGGAGGGGTTTCTGTGCCAAGTTGCAGTCATTAAAGGTTTTGTCCTGAAGGTTGCTGGAAATGTGAAGTTTAAGGAAAGAGGGGAATGATGCCTTTCATCTTGCTTCTGCAGATGACAAAGACATAGCCAGATGGAGGATGGAGAAATAAAGTCATCATGGTCTGGTCCTCTGTTTCAGTGTCATGACTATATGTGGGGGCATGTGTGCCTTCAGGGGCACCAATTTGTAAGGATGCAAGGACTTGCCTGATGTACATGTGTGGGGTCATGAGAGCCTACTCCTGTGCATCCATGCACATGTGTGCATTGTGGTCCTGGTTGTGGTGTTGGGAAAGCCTGTGGAGGGAGGTAGCCTCAACTCAGGTGATGGGAGATGGAGTCAAAGTCACAGACCAGGGACATGGAAGGTAGGAACCTGAATGAGTGTAGACATGCCACTTGAACCTCTCCTGACACTGGGTCTTCTCCAGGTAGGACAAGCCACTCTGTGTCCAACTCACAAAGCCTAGTGGATGGGACAGTGATGTGTTCCTGAGGTCCCTGGGCAGCAGTGCCCTTTCCAAACCACCTCTAACTTCACCCTTCTCAGCAGGGGTTTCCCACCATGGGAAAGATCAAGGAGGGAAGACACCACAGGTTGTTGCCAGAGAGCCTTCCAAAGAGAAAGATACCCTCATTCTGAAAGGATGAATGTCAAGTGACCCAGCCTTGTGTTCCCTGAGAGCCACAGATGTCCTATGGACAGAACTGAGGACAGACAGGGCCCTGGATTCAGTTTTGACACAGTCCAGAAGGATGGTCAGCAGGTTGGGTGAGGCAGACACCTGTTGAAGGGAGGTTTCACTACCTTGGGACTGTGAAGGCAGGGGTGGGTGAAAGGGACAACTGCACAGGGGAATAGCTTCTATCCACTTCTGGAAAAATCAAGGTTGAGAGTTTCCCTCACCTTCTTGTCTGTGGGTCCATTCACAATGATGAAGCTCAAATCCATCACCCAACACTCACCCACCAATATGGCTTAAGCACTACCATGTGCTAGATATTCTAGAAGCCTCCTTGAGAGGAGCCAATGATCCAATAGAGGTGATAAAGAGTCATGAGTGGGAGTATAACAAATACACAAAGTGTCTGAGCATGTGATGAAAGGGAAGGATAGTCTCCCTGATCCCCTAAGGAGAGGGCTCAGGTGGCACCACATCAGGATCCCTAAAATAAGTGGGGTTCTCTGGGGAATTTGTACAAGGGGTGGCAGGAGTCTTGGTTAGAGGACAGACTCGGGAGCCAGATTCCAGGGTCCCAGTCCTAGACCTGCCACCTCCTGACTGTGTGTCCTTTTGCAAATTATTTACCCTCTAAGGGCCTCAGTTTCATCAACTTCAAATACCATAGACCTCAGAGCATTTTCCTGAGAATTAAGTGAGTTAGCATGACTCAACACTGGGAAGGGTGACTCTGCAGGTCTTCAAAGCATTTTTTGCCAAGCTGCATGGTAATGGAGTGGAGGTGGTGGCTGGGGAGTTTGGAAGGTGAACAGTGGATGGGTGGGCATACCATCCTACCATGCTGCTCAAGGAGTTTCAACCATGGTCCAGATGGCAGAAGGAAGGCTCCTGGGTCTGCAACTTCAGGGAGAGCTGGATAGGACTCATCCTGCAGGCTCAATCCTTCCCCAATGCCCACATGGTGTGCAGACTGCCCACATGGTGAACCCAGGGTCACCAACATGGACATGAGTGGAGGCTATTTCTGGGACAACTACTGATCAGGGTCATTTCTGGGTAACCTGCCACCCCTGATATCAGCTCAGGCAACAGCAAAGACTCAGGATTGAGAAGCAAAATTATAAAGCACTTAGAATAGAATATACAGGAAGCTCCTGTGGAATCTTATTAAAGGAAGATTTATTGATTATGGCACACAGAACCAAACCATTCAGGCAAAGATTGATAAATGTAATTGCATTAAAATTAAAAGTATCTGAATGGGGGTGGCTGTAGCTCAGTGGTTGGGCACCTGCTTTGCATGTACAAGGTCCCGGTTTCAATCCCTGGTGCCTACTAAAAAATGTATCTGAAAAACAAAACAAACAAAGCCACCAACAAAATGTAGGGACAAGCCACAGAGGGAAAAAATATTTGAAATGCTCATGTTGATTCTAGAATTAATGTCCAGAATGTATTAGCACTCTTGTGACTCACCAGCTAACACTTAGCAGCACAGCTTGGAACCAATGGCCAGAAGACACATCAAGGGCAAAAGATCTCTCCTGGGTTTCGTTGCTTTTAACCTCTTACTTCCATGGCTTTCTTCTCTCTCTCTCTCTCTCTCTCTCTCTCTCTCTCTCTCTCTCTCTTTCTCTCTCTCTCTCTCTCTCTCTCTCTCTCTCTCTATTCTCTTTATAGAGGACTCCAGTAATAGGATTAAGAGCCATTTGATTGAGGAGAGTCACACATAAACTGAAGTAGCTTCATCAAACGGTCTTGCCTACTTACAATGTGTTCATACCCACAGGAATGGACTAACTTTAAGAACTTTTCTCTTGCAGCTTTCAGAACTCTGGGGTTCATAATACTTCAAATCACCACAGGATCATAATGTGCCATTTGTTATTCTATACACTTTTCAGGGCCTTGGATCACATAAACAATATAACATTAATCTCCAGAATAAGTGTGATCAGAGCTGTTGAAGAGGAGAGAGGGAAAGTTGATGAGGTGGACTTAAAGGGTTAATACCCAAGGTTTTCCCAGGATGAAAAAAGACTGGGAGTCCATAGAGGGCTCAGAATGTCAAATAAAAATGCACCCACAAGGGGAAGCATCAAGTGAAACTGCATGCATATTCTCTGATAGAGTGAGAAGAGCCTGAGACACCCAATGAAAGTTGCTCACAGGGTAGCAAGACCCCTCCTCAAATGCCAACTGCCCCCCAAAGACCTCAGTGTCAGGAAGTGCAAGAAGAAAGGATTCATCCTTTAAAGGTAACTCTGTGTGAAGGATCTCAGGACCCACATATAGAATGACAGAATGACAAAGAAATGGTGATTAACTATGAGAACTAATACATGACAGCTACTAAAACTAAAATATAAAGGTACAGCATATATAGACATAGCTGGAAGTCAAATTAGCAGTGTATTGGAAATTTTTGGAAAATCACAGTAATACAGATAAAAGATAAAGCCAAGCAAATTAGAGCAATTATAGAAAAGACATTTGGAAACAGGACAAAACCACCTGGCATAAGGATAGTTAGGTGTCTCTGAAGTAGGATACCTACAACTGAAATGGAGAGCTTGTTTCACAGATGAAGCACTGAAATTTTCCTTGGAAGGAAAGACCTGCATCTTCCCATGGCCCATGGTATTCCTTGGAAACTTAACCCAAGAAGGATGGAGGTTTGATGTCCCAGCTTTCCTCAGTCATCTTCTCAACTTCACAGAGAAAGAAGTACTTGTCCAAGCTCCCATGACAGAAACAAAATCACACAGGAGTTGGGGGAAGGTTAAGCTGGCATCCAGTCCTGCACAGCAATGCTAGTACAGAAAACCACATCCTCTCTTTATCTTCTGTGATGTCCAGGAGACATGAAATTTATGTTTAATTGAAAAGTAGAATATATATTTTTATACAAATGTATTTGTCAAACTCAGTAGCTGGCTATTGCTAAATCTGTCTATTTTCACCTTTCCAAACAAATATTCTATCTGTTAGCTTTCTTTTTTTTTTTTTTTATTATTGGTAAAAATATTTTTTATTATGTGGTTTTTTATTATGGGTAAAAATCAAAATTCTCACAATACATACAAACATTTGTAAAATGATATATAAAATATATATGCATATATGTGTATTTGCTTACAAAGATGTTATTTTTTATATATATATATACATATATTTTAAGAGGTGCTTAGATTACCTAAAATATTATACGGAACCCACTCGGATTCCCATGTTGCCCA
This sequence comes from Tolypeutes matacus, assembly GCA_026826555.1. Taxonomy (NCBI): domain Eukaryota; kingdom Metazoa; phylum Chordata; class Mammalia; order Cingulata; family Chlamyphoridae; genus Tolypeutes; species Tolypeutes matacus. Next base: position 11,302,376 of record JAKSZT010053840.1, on the reverse strand, counting down.
CCTCCCACACCTCCCACCACATTCAACACAAACATCTCCCACAGTGTGGCTCACCAACCTCAATGAACTTACACCTCCTGGAGCCTTGCCACCAACCATAGACCACAGTTCACACTGTAGACCACACTCTCTCCCACTCAGTTCTGAGTGGTGTGTGCTGATTTAAAATGGCCTACATCCATTGCCACAACAGTACTCAGGACAACCTCCAACTCCCAAAGAAGCCCCTGTATTTCAACTGCTCATCCCCTCCCTACCCAAAAAACTGTCAAGTGGCCACTGGCTCCACCTCATTGTTATAATTTCTTGCATTGCAAGAATCACCATATGTGAGCAATAAGTCCTCCCTGCACATGGTTCACCAGTCCCTTCTATTCAAACCTACATGTGATGCTGGAGTTTCTTAGGTATACTTCCAGAGACTGGAGCCTCCCACCTACCTATGTGCCAGGTGTACATGAAATCTAGGTGGAGCTGCAACTCCTACCCTACAGCTCAATGGACCCATCCAAGTCACCTGGTGAGGAGACAACGATGGGAAATGGCCATCCCAGGGAATGGAGACGGCCTGCATCTGCAGGCAGGATCATCCCACCCACCATATCCATGGGATATAAGCCCTCTCTCACTTGGAGTTGGAGTGGACATCACCATCCCAGTCGCCTCTGGATTGGGGGAAGAACTATGGACTAGAGTGGACTTGATGGTATTCTCTTGCTCACATATCTGTTAGCTTTCTATTCTTCCATCTCCATATAAGAGTAGGAAGACCGCTGGTAGGAGCTTCCTCTGATTGATGTTGATGATGGATCATTTCCATTTTGCGAAAAGTTGGGTTGGTTTGTTTTTTTTTTTCATTTGTTATGTTATCTTGATTGATTTTTTAATAATAAACTTCTGTCAATTTCAGAAGAAAAATAACTAATTTAGGAAGGAATAGGAGGGAAGAGGGGTAGGGAAGGGAGGGATGGGTCTCTGTGAAAAGACCTTTGTGCAGAGATGCTGAGACCAAGCAGGTGGACAGAGTGAAGAACATTTCACTGCTAGTTTATAGGATTTGTCATGTTGTTGATGAATGAATGGTAATTGCTCACAGAATTTGTCATATCTCACAATTTACATAATGATTTTAAGTACTAGTCACAAGTGAATCAATTTTCTCAGTTTATTCAAATATTTTAAAAAGCTGAAAGCTGGGAAGGATGTTGTATTAGTCAGACAAAGGGGTGCTGATACAAAGTACCAGAAATCTGTTGGGTTTTATAAATGGTATTTATTTGGGGTAGAAGCTTACAGTCACAAGGCCATAAAGCATAAGTTACTTCCCTCACCAAAATTTGTTGCCATGTGTTGGAGCAGGAAGGCTGCTGGTCTCTGCAAGGGTTCTGCCTTCCCCTTCCTCCCAAGGCCCCTTGGTCCCAGCTCCTTCATTTCTTTCCAGGCTCAGCTGCTCTGCTCTCTTCACAAGGTCAGCTGCAGACTATCAGTTTCATTCTCTTCCTGTGACCTCTGCCATGTTTCATGGAAGCTTCTCTCTTTCCTCATTTATCTGCTTCTCTGTGTATTTACTTTCCTGGGGCTCCAGCATCAATACTCCAACTGTCTCCTCTCTCATGTCATTTTCTCTGTGAGTCCCCACTCACCAAGGGTGTGGAGACTCAAAGTCCTACTTATCTGGCCCAATCAAAACTCCAATCTTAATTTAATCAGGTAAAAGTGAAACTTCTGAATCTAATATGATCTAATATGCCCAGAGGAACAGACCAGTTTACAAACATAATCCAATATCTATTTTTGGAATTCATAAACAATGCCAAACTGCTACAGGTGTGCATGCCCTTTCCCCCCACATACCAGATAACTCTACAGAACACACCCTCCCACTGGGATTCCCTCACTTCTTTCTGGAGCCAGGACCCTCAGGCTGGGTCAGAGGTGGCTCTTCTTATCCAAGGCCCCGGCCTTTGCCCTCTGACTTGGAGTCATTTTCTGGTTGCACAGCAAGCAGAAAGTCTGCTGCTCCTTGCTTGGAGCTGATCAAGCCTACTAGGCATTGAGCAAGGGGTCCAGAGCTGATGAGACCACAGTCAGTACTAGCCATGTTCAAGGGTAAAGGACACTGGTCCAGGTCTGGACCACAGAGGTTCAGGGTCACCCCATTCCCCATTGCACCCCACCCTGCTCTGCAGGCTACATGACCAGGCCCACCACACATAGCTGCAGGAAGAGGGAACCCACCCCATTCCCTCAGGCAAATCACAGAAGGTCAGTCTGATCTGGGGTCCTGAGAGCAAGAGTGAGCAGAGAGCAGACTCTGGTCCTTACTTGCCACTCAAATTTTGTGGGCCTCAGCCTGGACCTTCCCCTCTCAGGACCTCAGTGTCCGCATCTGTAAATGAGGGCCTAGGACCCCCCATGTCTGACATTTGTAGAAATAGAATTGAGTTTGAAGGGGTCATTAGTTGATTCAGTGTGTCTGGTCTAATATATCCTTCAATAACAGGACATGTAAACCATGCCTAGAATTAAATTCATGATCATCTTTGGAAATGGTTATTAGAAAAGTAAAATAATATTTTAATCACAGGGATTTCTTTGTTTAAAAATTATTTCAAAAGTGTTTTGACTCTGGACCCCTAACTGAAATCCTAATATGTGTGGGCAAAAATAACATATTAACAGAATAAGGGGCTTTATTGTTCTTTTATTATCCTTATTACTATGAACAATTTATTTTTTTATTTTTTTATTTTAGGTATCTGATTCTTTAAAAATAATATTTATAAAAAGATACTTAGATTACACAAATGTTACACAAAAAATATAGAGATTCCCATATGTCCCAGTCCCCACACTTCCCACACCCTCCCACATGAACATCCTTCATTAGTGTGGCATATTCATTGCAATTGTTAAATGTATCTTGGGGCTTTGCCATTAAGCATGGACCATAGTTCACATATTAGTCTACACTCTCTCTCACACAGTTCTGCATGTTATGTGATTATATAAAATGACCTATAGCTGTCATTGCAGTGTCATTCAGGATGATTCCCAAGTCCCAAAAATAGCCCCTATATTACAACTGTTTTTCCCTCTCCCTGCCCCCAGAGCCTCCAGTGGTCACTGGCTCCACATCAATGTTGTAATTTTTTCCATTGCTAGAATCACAATATGTCTATAGTAGAATACCAGTAAGTCCACTCTAGTCCATAGTTCTTTCCCCAATCCTGAGGATTCTAGGATGGTGATGTCCACTCCACCTTTAATTGAAAGGGTGCTTATATCCCATGGGGAAGATGGATGGGGCTATCTTGCTTGCAGTTGCAGACTCTCTCTGTTCCTTGGTATGGTCATTTTCCATCATCATCTCCTTGTTAGTTGTCCTGGGTGAGTCCCATGAGCTGTAGAGTAGGTATTGTGATTCCGCTGAGGTTCCAGGCCCAGCTGGCACATGGACAGCCCAAAGACTTGAGTTTCTTGGAAGTACACCTACAAAGTCCTACACCAAGTATAGGTTTAAATAGAAGAGACAGATGAGTCATGTGTAAGGAAGACATAATTGAATCCAACTCTGTCACTCTCAGGAGCACAAACTCCAAAGTAGGGCCCACTGGAAAGACACCAAACTCTGGAGCTATCTGCCCTAACCATAGAATCTGGATATCTCCAGAGCCTTCAGGAGTCCCACTTTAGCAGTGTATGAGATCCTGTTGAGATGTGCATAAGCATTATTTCTGGGATGACCTCCTGACTCACTTTGAAGTCTCTTAGCCATATAAGCTCATTTGTCTTTACCTTTTCCCCCTTTTATTTGAGGTCTTTTTCCAGTTGCTTTATTAGTTGGTTCTTGGTATTAATCCCTCGGTGCCAGGGAGGCTCATCCCCAGGAGTCATGTTCCACACTAGGGGGATGGTAATGCATTTATATGCTGAGTTTTGCTTAGAGAAAGGCCACAATTGAGCAACAAGGAGGCTCTCATGAGGCAACTTTTAGGCACTCCACAATAACAGGCTAAGTTTTAATATCAAGAGTAAAGGCTCATAAGCATAATCATCAATATCAAGGGCCCATCAGTGGATCATCTTCCTTTGCCAGTCATTGCCCCTACACTTGGGAGACTGTGGCAGAGCTCTCCAGGATGGGAATTCAATATTCTCTCAGTTATTGGGTGAGTCTCCACCCACTGTGACTATGCTCCATGAACATTATTATATACCTTATATGTATGCCTAGGTGACCTTCCTCCCATGTATTCCCCATCACTGACACCCCACACCAATGATCTTCCCCTGCCCGAATTGTAACCTTTCTGTGATCCAAAACTTCTTCAAAAATGAAGCCATTAAAATAGCCAAATACAATTTTAAAAATATGGAATGCTTCATGAATTTTCATGTCATCCTTGCTCAGGGGCCATGCTAATCTTCTCTGTATCATTACAATTTTAGTTTATGTGCTGCTGAAGTGAGCACTATGAACAATTTAAATAACCAGGGAGTTATTGTTAACTAAAAACAATTCAGGGGAGTAGCTGCAGCTCAAGTGGTTGAGTGCCTGCTTCCCACATAGGAGGTCCTGGGTTTGGTTCCTGGTGCCTCCTAAAGGAACAATAAAAAAGAAACAACAAACATATGATAAAACCAACACAGGGGAGCCAATGTGGCTCAGGGGTTGAGCACAATCTTCCCACATACAAGGTCCCAGGTTCAATCTCTAGCCCTGGAAACTCAAAAATAAAACAATTCAGAGCCACTTACCTGGCTGTCCAAGTCACCAAAATGACTATTGTTTTATTATTTCCATGAATACAATAACACCAGTTTTCTATTTCATTAATATACCAAACCCTCCTACCTGATTTTCACTTTCACGGAGATCCTCTAAATAAAATACCTACCAAGAGCTAAAAGCATCTGAAAGTTGTTTGGGTTTCTACCTCCATCCATATCTTCATCAGACTAACAGGGATGCCTAGGCCCAACATGACCCTCTGGCCACCACATGGCATTAATTTGCATCTTTTGCCCAAAGATCAGAGAAGTGAAAGAGGGACTGAGTATCTGGGGAGTCTGGGAGGAACCAGGACCCCATAGAGGACACAGAGAACTGTGAGCTCTCCACAGGAGACTCAGAGAAGGAGACCACTTGAAGGGACTGGTGGAGAAAGACAGAATGAGCATGATTCTGCTGACCAAAAATAGCATTTGCCCTGAGCTCAGGGATGGATGGGTAGAGTAGGGAATAAAAAGACAGAAGGAGTGAGAAAGGAGTTATAAATTGCCCTGTTTCCATGAAAATAAAAGCATGCATAATTGTGTCAGAGCAACTGACAACAGAGTGATACAGAAGCCATGTTGTGGACCTTTAAATTAATATGTATAGACATATATGAAAAGGTAGACATCAGTGTTGATGTGAATGTTTCCATAAGTAAATATATCCACAGTTTGGATATATTTACTTACTAAACTAATATTATATATTACTATCTTTACTATTTAGTAAAGATATATTTACTAAATAGCCAGGCTTATTTAGGCAATTGTCTGAGGTAGGATGTGGCCTGGAGACCAGGGCAGAAAGTTTCACAAGAGACACAGATGGGACTTTACCCTGATTTAGGTGTCCCCAAGAGAGTTTACTTTAAAGAAGTCAGTTGTTGTTTTTTTAAAATGGGGAAACCATTATGAATGGCATCATTTGCCCTAGAATTGACTCTTAATAAACAAACATCTACCTATCAAGGAATGAAAGGTCTTCCACGTGGTGTGTTTGCCTCTTATGACCATTGTCATCCTGTGCACCAGCCCTTGGGGATGCATCCTATGGAGGAGGCTCCCCCTGGAAAGATCCCTCCACATTGGAAAGCCTTCATCAAACATAGGGACAGGGACAAATGCATTTGTGACAGGGGCTTAGCATTGTTGGTAATACTGAGGGGTCATCTCAGACATAGTAGTTTTAAAACTCTCAAAACTGGCTTGCCTAGTGGGCCCTTTCACAGAAAAGCCTCTTGAGGAAATACCTATGGAGAAATAAATTTATTTTGAGGTCTTTGGGACACAGCCAAACTCAAATACTTACACATGCAATTGTCTTAAAATTCGCCCAATAAGCATTGTTTAGCTATTTAATGTTAACCAGCTTTGCATACCCCAGGATACTGGTCCAAAACAAGCACTCAATTTGTAGGCTAAGCGTGGAGACTTATAAGGAGGCCCCAAGTTGCCTTGGCACTCCTTGTCCTGCTTCCCCTTCAGGGGACTCCTTCCCACTTGTGGTCTCTGAAGTTTTCCTACAAGGGTCCCCTCCTACAAAGTAGTCAACACCATGCCCCCTATGAATAGATAGTGTGTTACTGCCATTTGGTGGTACTTCTCCTTCTGGGTCAACTCCAAAATCTTCCATTTAAATTCCCTACATTTGCTCATTCTGCTAAAGTGCTCCCTGTGGTCCCTGAACTTGTGAATTGTGGTATTTCCTTTCTGACACCAAAGTGGCTTTGCCTAGTGTTCTGCTTTTCTTTAGCTAGCCCAAGGACAGAGAGGGTGGGTATGGGAGGGGAGCAGAGACCTGTGTCCTGGCCCCAGATTCATAGAGGGGGCAGGTTCCAGCTTGGGAACATGTAGTAGGGAGTCAGGAAGGAGGAGCAGGAGCCAGGGAGCATCCTCCCTGCACCCACATCCCTCTGACCACATTTTATCCCAGCTCAGGCTCCCAGGGTCAGCAGGGACATCACAATCAGATATCTATGACATAGCCCTGGCCCACCACTCCACATGACCCTCCTGCCCACCAGCTGCTTGGCTCCCTCTGTGGAGACCCTGCCCTCTCAGAGCCCTCCCTCCCTCCTGCCCATCAACCCTCTGCCCTGTCCTTTCAGGAGATGTCCACAGAGATCTAGAACCTTCATCTGACTAGAAACTAAATGTCTGCCTCCATGCCAGGGATTCTCAAATAGGGCTAGGAAAAGTGAGGAATGGGAATTCCCCAGACTAGGGAGTTTCCCAGAGGCCCTGCAATTTCTAACCTGCCACCTGGGGGTGGGGTAGCTGGAAGAAGGCTTTGAGTGGAGAGGAGCCTGTGGCTATATCCCAGCTTCATCTACACTGAAGCTTCTAGCTTTCAGAATATCTGCAATTGAAAAAGGTGATTAAAATCTGCTAGTGGCTTTGTGAGCAGAGGCTAGAGATTGCTTCTTAAGTATTGAACAAAGCCTGAAATCATCTACAGGAAATCATTCACAGAAAACTAACAGAACTTGGTTACAGCCACCTCTGGGAACTGGCACTAAACTGCCCTGACATCCTTCCATGTGAGCTGAGAAAATTCATGTGAAATAGCCAGATGAGACCTGGTCTCTACAAATAAGTAATTCCTAAGCTGAATGCCACAGAGAAGACACCTACCTCCTCAGGTGGGTGCCCTTCCCAGGACATGTGTTCACCTACTTCCATGAGTGATCTCATCACTGGCTAATTCCCTTCTGTACAATTGTCAGTCTACCAGGGTCTTGACTCCCAACAAACTTACAAAGACCTACTAAAAGTTGGACAATATCGGAGATGAATTCAATGAATATTTTAGGCAAAGTTCATTGTGGCAACATATTTGGGGGTAAGACTTTTATCCTGGGACTGCCCTTTGTTATATCTCTGCTTTGGGATCTGACTCCAGCTGAGAAAGTCCTGGGGAGGCCTGTGGAAGGAGGATGGCAGGGGAAGACCACAGTTTGGCTGGTCAAGGGCCACTACCTGGGGCTGATGACTCCCTTGACCTGAGGATGCAGAGACCTAGATCATGGGGAAGGGCAGATAGGGACCATCTGTGATTTTGTGTATACAATTGTCAGGGTTTCTGTTTATTCTAGGCAAGATGTTAAAGCATCAATAACTATAGTGCAGAAAGCAAGAGCAAAAGAGGCCACCGCAAGGTGTCACTGTTGGATAAGAATTGTTCCTATAGTCACAATTCCCAGAGCGGCAGGGGACTGGGCTTTTAATGCAGGAGAAGGAGGCAGGGACCCTTCAGAAAATGGGCTGTGTGGTCCCCTGTAAGGGGGCTGCCTGGACCTGATCTGTGACTTATATGAGACCCTCTCCTCCTGCCTATAGCTCACCTGGTCCAAGCCTTGCTGGTGGTAGAGACTTGCTTGAGCCAGGCTGCCTGGGAACTTGGGCAAAGGGGTTTCCCAGTAAAAAATGTTCCATGACTGTGTCAAAGTGGCCTCCCAGAGATGCCTTGGGGACTCTTCTATCTCAATGCTCAAAGAAATGCATCATCTGCATCTTTTTAAGTAAAAACATGGCCTTATGAATTGTTTGCCTGAAGGCATCTGCCATGGCTATCAGCCAGCTCTGGAGAGACCTGTCTCTCTCATTATGTATGTAAATAGAGGAGGGGCTTGGAGTCTGAGTGTTCCTAGACAACCACCTCCCTCTTTCTCTCTTTTTCTTTTTCTTTTTCTTGTATGAGGGTGGCCACTCAGACCCCTTATTACCCTTACCAACCAGTCTGCCCTTTGTTTTCATCCCCCTCTTTTTTTCCATGTATTGATGAACACTTATTTTTTCCAGTTTTTGTGACCAAGAACAAAGCTACTTAAATATTTGTGTACAGGATTTTGTGTGGAAATAATTTCCATTCACTTGAGTAAATATCTACAAGTGAGGTTACAGGACCATTTGTTAAGTGTATGATTTACTTTATATGAAACTGACATTATCTTCCAAAGTGGCTGTATTGTTTTTTATTCACATGAGTAATAAATGTGAGTTCCTATTCTGCATTCATGCCACTATTTGATATTCTCACTTTTTTTTTCAAGCTAGTGTGTTGTGGTATCTGATGAGGTATTAATTTGCATTTCATTCATGACTAATATGTTGAGCTTTTCTTCATATAATATTTCCCACTCATATATCTTTTTTAAAGGTACTATTAAGATCATTTAGCCATGGAGTGATTGTGTTCTTAGTGTTGAGTTTTAAATGTTCTTCATATATTCTGGATAAAAGCTCTTAATTAGATATGAGATCTACATATATATTCTGTAAATCTGCTTGTCTTTTCTGGCTTTGTCTAAACAAATATCCTTAATTTTAATCAAGTCAAATTCATCAGTTTTTGTTGTTGATGTTGTTTTGGTCTTCCTTGTCCTCTTGAACAAAATCTTTAAGTATTGTTTGTGTCTCCAATCAAGTAAAATTTGAGTTTCAGTTTCCAGTTTGGACTCCCTTTCAGGGCCCTGTTTGACATTTCATGCAGTAATGCAGAAAATTTGTGGTCCCCACTGACTACACTCATCAACAACCCTCTCTGTCTGTCTAGGGCAGATTTTTAACCAGGGGTCCATTGAAAGATTTCAGGGGATCTGTGAGCTTGAATTAATTTTGAATAATCCTAAAATTTAAAGAAATGCCTATGTTGAGTGTCATAAAACTATTTGCCACTACATTCTGAGAAGGTATACGTGGTTTTTACCTGACTGGCAAAGTGGTCTGTGAAACAAAGGAGGTTATGAATCCCTGGTCTAGGGTGTCCCAATTGATCTTGGAGGTGAGTATATTCTCACCAGTATGATGTTGGCTGGATTGTATATCAATATGTGATTGATTGTTTGAACACTTATTATTGAAAAAAACATGTTTTCTCACCAAATTGTCTTAGAATATCTGCAGAAAACCTATTGTCTATATATGAAAGCCTACAGGGGCCACAACTCTGAACATGCTTACAAAGACCTACTAAATGGCTGATGATTTCAGAGCTGTAATTCACTTGGTATTTTAGGCAAAGTGTCCATGGTAGTGACGTAAGTGGGGATGAGACTTTGACCATGACTGCCCTTCCATATAGCTCTGCCTGGGATCTGATCATAGCTGAGAAAGTGCTAGGGAGACCTGGGGAAAGAGGATAGTGAGGGGGAGTCCACAGGATGCCTGGTCTGTGGCCACCATCCAGGGCTGAAAATTCTGTTTGCTGAAAGGCAAATAGACTACTGATCCCCAGATCAGAGGGAAAGGAAAATGAGGACCAACTATGATTTTATATATGCAATTGTATGGGCTTATATGTATTCCAGGCAAGGTGTTATGGTATCCATACCTACAAAGGGGAAAAGTAAGATCCAAAGAAGCTACCACTAGGCATTGCTGTTTGATAAGAATTTTTCCAATCTTCACAATTCCCAGGGGGCGCAGAGGACTGGGCATTTGATATGCAGAAAGAGGAGGTGGGGCCCTCCAGGAAGGGGGCTGTGTGGCCCCTGTAGGATGACTGCCTAGGCCTGATCTGCAACTGATGTGAGACCCTCTCACATCCTGCTGGTAGCTCAACTGGCCCAAGACTTGCTGTTAGTAGGAGCCTTGGTTGAGCAAAGGTTACCTGGTAACATTGGGAGAGGGGATTTTTCAAAAAGTTCCATGACTCTGTGTCAAAGGGGCCTCCCCAGGGCTGTGGGTGCACACCAGTTCTTTCTATCTAAATGGCCAAAGAAATGCTCTCCCCATTGCATCATCTCCATCTTTTTAAGTAAAAGTCTGGCCTCATGATTTGTTGGCCTGCCGGCATCTGCCTTGGCTATTAGGTCCACTCTGGACAGGCTTGTCTCCCTCTCTTTAAAATGTAAATAGAAGAGGAGCTCTGAGTCTTTAGTGTTACTAGTCAATTGCCTCTCTTTGTCTCTTTTTTTTTTCCAAGAATGAGAGGCACCTCTCCTACCACATATTACTCTTACCAACCAGTCTTCCCCTACTCCTCATCTTCTTTTTTTGTTTTTCACCTGTTGATTAACATTTTTATTTTTTCCTATTTAAGGTGACCAAGAAATTGTTGTGTACAGGATTTTTTATGAAAATATTTTCAGTTCACTTATGTAGAAATGGGGTTACAAGACTCTTTGTTAAGTGTATGATTACTTTCTAAGAAATTGCCATTGTCTTCCAAAGTGGCTGCATTGTTTTGTTTGCATTCACATAAGCAATGAATATGAGTTCCTGTTGCTCCAGATTCATGCTACTATTTGGAATTCTCATTTTTTCAAACTAGTCTCATAAGTATGTCCCGGTAACTCTTGTGGCTCTAATTTCCCTAATGACTAATATGTTGAGCTTTTCTTCATATATTATTTCCCACCCATATGTTTTTTAATGAGGTACTAGTAAAATCATTTAGCCATTTTTAGTTGGAATGTTTATAATCTTAGGGTTGAGTTTTAAGTGTTCTAATATTCTGGATACAAGCTCTTAATTAGATATGAGATTTACATATATAGTCTGAATCTGTGGCTTGTCTTTTCTTTCTGTTAACATTGTTTTTCTGAACAAATGTCTCATTTTAATCAAGTCAAATTCATCAGTTTTTGTTGTTGATGTCATTTGGTGCCCCTTGTCCTCCTGAACAAAATCTTTAAAAGTATTATCAAGTAAAATTTTGAGTTTCAGTTTCCAATTTGCACTCTCTTTCAGGGCCCCATTTCACTTTCCATAAGGTAATGGAAAAAAATTTTGTTTCCTGCTAATTAGACTCATAGGCAACCTTTTCTGTCTGTCTAGGCTGTCCCAATCGATCTTGCAGAGGGGGGCCTGTTCTCACCAGTGTGATGGTGTCTTGGTCAAATATGATGGTTTGACCACTTCTTGTTGAAAGTCTATGCTTTCTACACTGAATAGTCTTAGCATAAGCAGAAAAGCTAATGGTCATATAAGGAAGCCTGCGGGGTCCTCAACTCTGAACAGGCTTAAAAAGACCTACTAAATGCCAGATGATTTCAGGGATGTAATTCAATTGGTATTTTAGGCAAGGTGTCCATGGTGGCAGCATATGTGGGGAAGAGACACAGACCATGACTGCCCTTCCATATAGCTCTGCTTGGGATTTGACCCTGCCTGAGAAAGTACTGGGGAGGCCTGGAGAAAGAGGATGGTGAGGAGCAGTCCACAGGATGCCTAGTCAATGGCCACTGACCTTTGCTGACAACTCCCTTTGCCAAAATGTGCAGAGACCACTGATCCCCCAGGTCACGGGGAAAGGCAGATGGGGGCCAGCTAATATTTTATATGTGCAATTGTCATAGTTTATGTGTACTCCAGGCAAGGTGTCAAGGTATCAATACCTACAGGGGGGAAATGTAAGCACAAAAGAGGCTACCACTAGGCATTGCATTTGGATAAGAATTGTTCCATTAGTCACAATTCCTGGGGGCAGGAGAGTGGACATTTGATATGCAGGAGGAGGAAGTGAAGGCCCTCCAGGGAAGGGGCTGGGTGGCCCCTGTAGTTTGGCTGCCCAGGCCTGATCTGTGACTGATGTGAGACCCTCTCAGGTCCTGCCAATAGCTCACCTGGTCCCTAGTCTTGCTGGTAGTAGGAGCCTTGGTTGAGCAAAGGCTGCCTGGTAACTAGTAGAGAGGGCTTTCCCAGTAAAAAAATGTTCCCATGACTCTGACTGAGTCAAAGGGGCCTCCCCAGGCCTGGGGATGCACTACAGGTCTCTTCTATCTGAGTGGTCAAAGAAATGCTCTCCCCATTGCATCATTTCTATCATTTTAAGTGAAAAACAAAACCTTATAAATTGTTTACCTAAGGGTATCTGCCTTGGCTATCAGCCAACTCTGAACAAACCTTTCTCCCTCCTTTTAGAATGTAAATAGAGGAGAGGCTCCCAGTAACTTGCACTATTAGTCAATTGCTGCTCTCATTTTTCTAGGGTGATAGGCTGACCCCATATTACTCTCACCAAGTCTGGCCCTTTCTGCTCATCTTCTTGAACAAAGTCTTTAAGGATGTTTGGTATATCTTTCAAAGTAAATTTTTGAGTTTTAGTTTCCAGTTTGGGCTCCCTTTGGCTCCCTTTCGGGGCCATGTTGGACTTTCCAAGTGGTGACAGAAAATCTGTGGTTCCCACTGACCAGATGCAGAGGTAACTATCTCTCTCTCTATGATGGGAACTTATAATGGGTGTTTATCCAGTTTTGAAAGAAACTGCAATTTTTCTCAAAGTGGTTGTACAATTTTACATTCCCACCAGCATTGTGTGAGGGTTCTAGTTCCTTCACATCCTGGCCAGATTTGGTATGTTCAGTCTTCTTAAATTTTAGCTATTGGAGTTTATGTGTTGTGATTTTAATTTGCATTTTCCTAAAGACTAAATGTTTTGTACATATTTTTTTAGGAGATTGATATCAATACATTGTCTTTTTGTTAAAGTGATTGATTAATTTACCTATTATTTTGTTATTTTTGAGTTCTGCAAGCTCTTATATTTTGGATACAAGTCAATTAACAGATATATGATTTTCAAAACTTTTCTCTGAGTCTGTGGCTTATTTTCTAATTCTCTTCATGGTGTCTTTTGAATAACCAGTTCTTCATTTTGATGAAGTTCTGTTTTATTTATTTAGAAATTGTGGTTTTGCTGCCATGGCTAAGAAATCTTTGCCTTAGTCAAAAACATGAAGGCTTTTTATAAGTTTTCTTATGGAACTTTTGGAGTTTACATTTCACATTCCAATCTGTTATCAATATGTATTTGTCTGAACACTATTTATTGGAAAGCCCATACTTTCTCCACTGAATTGCCATAGCATAGCTGCTGAAAATCTATTAACCATATGTATGGGCTATTTCTGGTCTCTCTATTGTGATTCATGGATTGACTTGGCTATTTACTTGCCAAAGCCTCATGGTCTTGAGTACTGGAGATTTAGATTCTATCTTGATATCAGGTGGTTTAGATCTTCTAAATCTATTCTTTTATTTCAAAGTTTTTTGGCTGTTCTAAATTATTTTCATTTTCATATGAATTTTAAAATCTACTCCTTAGTTTCATAAAAATCTGCTGGGAACTGGGGATTATATTATATCTATAAATCAATTTGAGTAGAACTGAGAACTTACCAGTACTGTGTTTTGGGGTCCATTTACATAGGCTCCCTCTCCATTTATTTACTTTTCCTTTCTCCAAAAAGGTTATTAAAATAAGTGATCAGTTTACTGATCTTATTCATCTTTCAGATTCATAGATGTATTTATTTTATATTTTTGATGCTATTGTAAATAGTATTTTTATTTTTATATCATTTCATTGAAGTATATTGCAATGCAATTTCTTGATTTTTATTTTTATTTTGGAATAATTATTGTTTCACAGGTGTTTGCAAAGATAGTATACTGTGATGTCCCATATACCCTTTACCCTGTTTCCACTAATAGTAACTTCAGATATGACTATAGTCCAATATCAAAGCAAGGAAATTGAAATTGTAACAATATGCACAGAGTTCTTTTTTCTTTTCCATTTTTTTCACAGCTGTCAGTTTGTCTAACCACTATGACATCAAGGTACAGAATTATTCCGTTCTTGCATCATACCCACTTCCCTTAGACCCCCACTCTAATTTTCATCATTCCTAGCCCTTGGCAAACACTAATTTGTTTTCCATCTCTATGATTTTATCATTTAGAGAATGTTATATAAATTGAATCATCCAATATGTGACTTTTTTAAGGTTGGTTTTTTCACTTGGCATAGCATCCTGAGATCCATCCACGGTGTTATGTGTATCAATAGTTTGTGGCTTCTTTTTTTTTTTTTTTTTGCTGCCTCATATTTCATGGTAGGGAAGGATGACAATTTGTTTAAAAACTTAACTATTAAAGGACATTTGGGTTGTTTCTATTTGGGGTTTATTACAAATAAAGCTGATGTGATATTCATGTTTTTGTGTGGACATAAATTTTTATTTCCGGCAAAAATAACCAGGAGGATAATTGTTGCATCTTATGGTAGTTGCATTTTTAGTATAGTTTTTTGAGGTTTTGTTTTGTTTTGTATTTAAGAAACTATTTTCCAGAGTGGCTGTCCCATTTACATTCCCACCAATAATGTAGGATGAATCTTGTCAGAGCATCTCCTAAGGCATTTGGTATTTTCATTATTCATTATTGTGTCTCATCTAATAGGTGTGTAGTGACATCCCATTGTGGTTTGACTTGGCATTTCCCTAATGACCAATAGCCTAATGCTTAATAAAAAAAGGCTCTTATCCCACCCAGATCTCATAGCCTAACCCAATACAGGTCCAAGCACAGAAGACTGACTTGAATGGCATTTCGGAACTTTGGGGACCTGTTGTTTTTCCAGGATTACAGCTCCTCTTCCAGGCAGAATGTCTCATGTACATTTTTTACATGCTCCCCAAGCTCTGATGTAAAATGAAAACAATTTCCAGGGGCAAGAATTCTCTGGTTAGGCCTGAATGGAGTATTGTCATTAAAGGTGTTTCTGACCTCAGTGGAGCCTGGTCTTTGCTTTTCATCCAATGAATTTTACTGTCATACGTACACAGGCCTGCACACACACATATGCATGCAAAGGAAAACATTTAAAAACAAAATAAGACTAGAGCACTTTGGCAACTTTGCAAAACATGCTTCTGCTATTAGATCAAGATAGGATAATTTTAGATAAAAAGGGGGGAGTAAACTTATTTCTGTGACCCATTTTATTTGCAACCACTATACTTACATAAATGTGTGGTTTGAAAAATGATAAAACATGGTACAGGGAGAAAATCCATTGGGCATCAGAGAATGTTCTCCAGAGGGCAGCCAACATAGAGGTTGCTGAGAAGGCTGGAGGTCCAAGGATTGCATTTGACTCCAGTCACAGATTCTCTGCTTTAATCATTTTTACATAATGGATTTCAATTGTTTAAAGAGCACTTTTCTTTTAACTAGGAAGTGTAAAGCCAATGACTCATCTTTCTTAAATTTTTTTTTTATTTTTTAAAGATACGTAGATTACATAATTGATACACAAAATTTAAGGAATTCCCATATGTCTCACTTCCTAGGTCTCACACACTTTCCCATGTTATCAACATCCTTCATTAGTGTGGCACATTTGTTACAATTGATGAAAACATATTGGAGCATTGCCACAAAGTGTACATTATAGTTTAAACTCCCTCCTGCTCAATTTTGTAAGATACAATGGCTTATATCTATCATTTAACATCATTCAGGACAATTCTAGGTCCCAAAAATGCCCTCCTATTACACCTATTTTTCCCTTTCCCTAAACTCAGAACATCTAGTGGCCACTGCCTCCACATCAATGATATAAGTTCTTCCATTGCTATAATAACAATAAGTCTATAGTAGAATAACAGCAAGTCTGCTCTAGTCCATTGTTCATTCCCCAGTCCTGAGGATTCTGGGATGGTTATGTCATCTCCACCTCTAATTGGAAGGGGGCTTAGATCCCATGGGGTGGATGGATGGGACTATCTTGCTTGCGGTTGTACCAACTCTCTGTTCCTCGGTATGGTCATTGTCCATCATCATTTCCTTGTTAGTTGTCCTGGGTGAGTCCAATGAACTGGAGAGTAGGTGTTAGAATTCTGTTGAGATTCAGGACCTGACTGTCACATGGAAAGCCCAAAAATGGCTCATTTTTTCCTTTCTTGTCAGACAAAGAAACACACAGAGAGTTTCAGTAATTACCCCCATGCCAAAGTGCTCAACATGAGGCAGAACTGGGCTTATGGAAGGGCTCCTTGCATTCATCTATTCACCTTAGACATAAAATATGGTTTGTGTGTGTGTGTGTGTGTGTGTGTAAACAAGATTCCAGGGGGAAAAATTGATAGAAGGAAAAAGTTTCATTTTAAACTATCCTTATATGGCAGCATATAAGCAAGATTCCTTGCTCCAAAAGGCATTAGGAAAGCACATGAAACTGTTTTGAAAACAGAGAAATGAAATCATGCACATTGCTAGCTTTATATTAATTTGCTTCAGATTTTTGCAGAATGTGAATGTGTGAATGTAATTCTAAGAATAAGTGAGACAGTCATTCTAAATCCTGGATTCTATGGGGAAATGAGTTGTATCTTTGCATCTACAGAATTGTCTCCTCTACAATGACAGCTTCATCACAATTACTGGACACAGCACATTGTCTACAAACAATTGCTGAAAATAAATTTGTAAAAATTAAATTTCCCAAATACAACAAGCTTTCACATTCACCATCACTGATAAAACTATTTTTTTTTTTTTTTTTTTTGGTAAATCATAAGTGAATTTTGAGGCAATTCATATTGGATTGAATTGTTTTTAATGCCATTAAGGATAGCTGGAAGTTTTAGTTGAGTAGTTTCAATTTTCTTAAATGGAACCATTAAAATGATTGCTATTTGTTGACTCTCAGACTGATTCAGTGGTCTAATGAATATAATATTAACATTTATGTAGAAGTGCATACTTTGTTGCCAGTGTCCAAAATTTAATTACACACTGAGGTAGGGAATGATATAAAAATCACCAAAGAATCCTCATGAACAAAAACAATATCAAAATGAAGTCAACACAGTCTGACAGATTATCGGATGAGAAAACCTTGCTAAGATCATGCTTCCTAATATCTGAGAGGAAAGAGTCCCCATTCTAGAGAAATGTATATGAAAATTTCTAGCAGTTCATGAAGTAAAGAGACTATGATCAAAGACACTTAGGGAGTCTTCAAAGAATATGGATTGAAGAACAAAGGAACAGTCTTAATCAGGGACATGCAGTGAAAAGTGTATAAAGTCAAAATTAAAATTCGCTCCTGCTGTATGGCCTCTCCAATCTAAGTTCTATGAAAAGATCACTGGCAAATGTTTTCTCATGTGCAAACTTATTGAAATGTTCTAAGTAATTAATATATGTGCATGTGGTATCTATACTTATATATTAATCTATACAGGAGCTTGATCACCAGTCTTCTTCCATATCACAATTTTCAAGAGAACAAACACATAATGGACAAATTCACCAGCTATTATAGTAACTGCATGCCTTTTTAATAAATTTGTATTATTTCTAACATTGGCTAAGTACAATTACCCATCTTCCCCATCATAGTTTTTGGAATAAGAAGTTCACTTTGGTGATTCTTCTCTTCCACATGGTATCCAAATGGGATGCTTGATGGACTTCAGGTAGTGTCAGGTCAGGCTTCATAAGCCCTGTTGGCTTCACTCACAGGTCTGGTGCCTTAGAAGGGATGACTGGAAGGCTGGGTTCCCTTGGGATCATCAACTAGGCACCCACTTATGGTCCCAGCTGCAGAGTGGTCAGTCTTTTATATGGTGACTCATGCATCCCATAGTGTGCAATGTAGAAGCAAAAGTAGGCACCAGAGGGAGGAACATGGCATCGGTTTAGGAGGGCTCTCACTGACTTGCTCTCTGAGGACGGCTGATTGGAGACAGGGTCCTGCCCAGGGGTCTGTGCTGGGGGCGCATGGAGCAAGAACCTTAGGAACATTGCTCTGGAGGGAGCTGGATGGCACAGATTACTCAGGAAGGATTCATGAGTTTTTTTACCTGCCTGTGGTGGTAAACACAGACGGCTGAGCCCCACCCTCAGGGAAAAAGGCTGGTTTGAGCCTTGACTCCCACCGGCAACCTGGTGAGAGGGAGCATTCTCCAAGAGTGGGAGGATTCTAGTGGAGGGTTGAGAGGGCTTTCCTTTCTGTGGATTTTGCTGCCTGGAACCCCTTGCAGCTTTGGGGAACAAAATAGCTGGCTTGAAGTATGACCAGGCTGAGGGGAATGACAAATCTGCTGAGGAAGGTTGATTTACCTAGCTCCCCAGGGATATGCCCCAACCCCCGCCAGCAACCCAGTGAGAGGGAGCATTCTCCGAGAGTGGGAGGGTTCTGACAGAAGGTGGCTGCCTGGACCACCTCATAGCTTTGGGGAGTAGATAAGCTGGCTTGAAGCAGCACCAGGCTGAGGGGAGAGGCAAATCTACTGAGGAAGCCTGATTTACCCAACAGCCCAGTGATACTCAGGCTTGGCTCCAGAGTGGGCAGAGTCAGCCAATTTTATCGTTCTGCACTGACTAGCATCAGAGCGTCAACTCCCCTGGGGAAGCCAGGAAGTGGGAAGAACTTGATTAGTGTCCATGAGCCTACTTAGGGTCCCCTCAGTGAAGAGGGTGGTCTAGAAGAGGACATATTTTTGGTCCCTTATTCAGCCAAAAAAAAAAAAAAAAAAGAAGAAGACAGACACTTTAAAAAATAAAAAAAGAATTTTTCTTTTTAAATTTATTTTAATAGCTAAAATCTACCTCAAAACCTGCAGATAGAACCTTGCAGGGCAATTGATTGATGAACACAAGCAGACTGAGAGGCTCCACAAGGGCCCAAGAAGGAACACTGTTCTTCCTTAGCTTTCTTTGACTGCTTGCTTGTGTGGTTGGTTGGTTTTTCTTTGTTTATTTGTTGTCTCTTGCTTTTCTTTCCTCTTTCCTCCCCACCCCCTTCTTTTTTCTTTCTTTTTTTTTATTTTTATTTTTTATTTTAAATTAGGTGCTACTAGCTTGTTTCTTCTTTGCTGTGCTGCTTCTTCAGTGATTTCCCATTTTCTGTCTACATTGATTCAATCTCCCAATGCTATCTCTTTTACTTCCATCATCTTTCTGCCTTCTGCTTTCTGTTGTGGTTCTTACATGCCACATTTTTTCATTAGCCCACAACCTGGGTGTCAATTTCTATTTTATCTATTCTGTTTTCTTCATTTTTTAAATTAATATTAACTTTTTCCTTTCAACCCTTTCTTTACTCTTTCTCTCTCTCCTCATCATTCTAGCCTTATAAATCATTACATATATTTTCCTCTCTTTGGTTTCCCAGTCCATTGTAGATACTCTACTTTTTTTCCTATTACTCTACACTGCCTACATGAGTTAAATATTCTATTTTACTAAGTCTTATACAGCCCCTCTTCTAACTTTTTTCACTATTACTCTTATCCTTCTTCCTTTCTCACATCTTTTGATTCATCTGGTCCTAATCTTTTGCCTTCAAGGGAACATAGAAAGAAACAAGGAAATAATATAAGAAGAAAAAATGTCAAAGAGAAAACTTAACACACACACAGAACCACCAGCTAAATAAAACTCTAGAGCAGAAAGAGAAGCTAATCAACCAAGTAAACCCATCAAGATAAAATGATGAATAGAGGACAACAAAAAATTGCAAACCACACTGAGAAACAGGAAGACATGGACCAGTCCAATGAACAAACTAAAAACCAGGAAGAGATGCAGAATATCGAACAACTAATCAAAGCTTTCTAAACAAATATAATGAACCAACTTAATGAATTGAAGGAAGAGATTAAGGATATTAAGAAGACACTGGGAGAACATACTAAAGAAATTGTAAACATACATAAAAAGATAACAGATATGATGGTGTCAATGGCACAATGCAAGAAATCAAAAAGACGCTGGATTCACATAACAGCAGATTTGAACAGGCAGAAGAAAGAATTAGTGATGTGGAAGACAATACATTTGAAATCAAACAGATAGATAAAAAAGATAGAAAAAAATCCATCAGGGACTCAGAAATTTAACCAACAACACAAAACGCACAAACATACGAATTACAGGCATCCCAGAAGGAGAAGAGAAGAGAAAGGGAAAAGAAGGAGTGTTGAAGGAAATAATGGCTGAAAACTTCCCAAACCTATTAAGAGAGATGGATGTACAAGTCCAGGAAGCACAGCACACCCCAAACAGTATAAATCCCAACAGGCCAACTCCAAGACATATATTTGTCAAAATGTCCAATGCGCAAGACAAAGAGAAAATACTCAAGGCAGCAAGAGAAAAGAGAACCATCACATACAAGGGAAGCACAATAAGATTAAATGCTGATTTCTCATCTGAAACCATGGAGGCAAGAAGACAGTGGTATGACATAGTCAAAGTACTAAACAAAAAAACTTCCAGCCATGAATTCTCTGCAGCAAAACTGGCATTCAAAAATGATGGAGAGTTCAAAATATTCACAGATAAACGGAAATTAAGAGTATGCCAATAAGAAACCTGCACTTCAAGAAATACTAAAGGAAGTTCTACAAGTTGTAAGGAAAAAACTGGAAAGAAAGAGTTGGAGGAGAGTGTAAAAACAACTAAAAAGACAAAAAGAGAAATAAAAACAACATATGACATCCTTTAACCCAAAGAAAATATGGCTGAAGTAAGAAACTCGTTGTAAGTAATAACACGGAATGTTAATGGATTAAATTCACCACTCAAGAGACACAGATTGACAGAATGGGTAAGGAAATATGATCCATCTATATGCTGTCTACAAGAAACCCACCTTTAATCCAGGGATTCAAGGATGCTGAAAGTGAATGCTGGAAAACAATTTTACAAGCAAACAATAGCCAAAAAATGGTAGGAGTATCTATCCTAATATCAAACAAAATAGATTTTAAATGCAAAACTATGGCAAGACACAAAGATGGACACTATATATTAGTAAAAGGGGTAGTCTCTCAAGAAGAGAGAACAATCATAAACATTTATGCACCTAATCAGGGTACCTCAAAATACATGAGGCAAACTCTGGAAAAACTAAGTGGAGAAATAAAATGCCTCTACAATTATAGTGGGGGACTTTAATACACCACTATCACCATTAGACAGAACATCTAGACAGAGAATCAATAAAGAAACAAAGACCCTGAACAATACATTAGAGGACCTGGATTTAATAGACATATACAGAACACTACATCCAAATACAGCAGGATTTACATTTTTCTCAAGTGCACATGGATCATACTCCAAGATAGACCACATGCTAGGCTACAGAACAACTCTCAATGAATTCAGAAAGATTGAGATTATACAAAGTAATTTCTCTGACCACAATGGAATGAAATTGGAAATCACTAAAGGCCAGAGAAACAGATTAGGCACAAAGATATGGAAGTTAAACAACACACTCTTAGACAAACAGTGGGTGAAGGAGGAAATCTCAAAGATATCAGTAACTACCTTGAAATGAATGAAAATGACAACACAACATATCAAAACCAAAGGGATGCAGTGAAAGCTGTCCTGAGAGGAACGTTCATAGCCATAAATACATATATTAAAGAAGAAGAAAGAACTAAAATTGAAGACCTAACTATACACTTGTAAGAATTGGAAAAGCAACAATAAACTAAAACCAAAGGAAGTACAAAGAAGGAAATAACAAATATTAGAGCAGAACTAAATGAAATAGAGAATAAGAAAGCACTAGAAAAAATAAACATGAACTGTTAGCAAGCTCTCTTTATTGGAAAAGGAGTCATTAGTACCCTTGAATCCAATTAGAGTAGAGAGCCAGTTACAAAACTCCCAGAACCACCTCAGACATCCCATGTTTAAGACTCTATTCCTCAAGAACCACTCCCGGTACCAAGCTGTATTAGTCAGGGTTCTCTTGGGAAACAGAATCAACAGGAGATATCTGTCAATAAGATGAGACTTTAAAAGAGTCCCTCACACGACCATGGCGATACACAAGTCCAGGTTCCGCAGGCAGGCTGCAAACCAGGGGCTCCAATGAAAGTCCAATGAAAGGTCCTTGATGAGTTTCTGGGAGAAGTTGTCTGTCCAACTTTGAGCTGGGAAATTCTCTCTGAATGTTGAAATCACTTCCTCTTTTAAGGCATTCAACTGATTGGATAAAAGCATCATCCACTGGTGATGTAATCTCCCTGATTGATGCAGATGTAATCAGCCATCCATGCAGTAAACTCACTGGTGATCAAAGTCCATAAATGCTCTTGTATTACAATTATCCCAGTGCTTGCTGGAATAAACACCTGGAAATAATTGCCTGGCTGAGTTGACACATTAGCCTAACCATCAGTCCACCATTTGTCAATTCAGCAATCATACACATTACCCTAAACCATACTTAGTCTCTAAGTAAAAACAATAACAGACAAGCATACATATATATTTCTGCCTAACAATGTTCAACTCCCCTGCGTACAATCGGAAACGCATTAGTTCCCCACAGAATAGGGTGCAAGCCCTTGGTTAATATTCACTCTTAAACTTGACATCCTTAAATATTATGACATGGAATTAATACAACTTTTCATATGATAGGGGAAAATATTGGGGAAGAAAACAAGAAATTCATTTTATGTACATATACAATCATACTCATAACAAAACAAGGAAGAAGGGTTCATAACTATTACAGTCCTCATTTCTGTAACTGGTCATGTGGTTGAAGTTCATATTTATCACTACCATCTTCCATTACCCATTCCATGTTCCCGTTACCATAAGCAAACACTTCAGCTGGCCGTGGTTCTTTGCCTGGTGGGGTGACCCAAACTTTCATTCCCGAAAATTCTGGGCCACTGTGAGTCCTGCTTGAATTGGTTTGTTGCAATTTTCCATTGACTTTAATCAAAGGGTATGGCAGTACTAGGAGACGCCCTAGAGGATCTCTTGCATTCCAGGCAAACTCTTCTTTACCCCCATTATGTAGATGTAGTCCTATTTCCCCTTGACAGTCAGGATCAATCACCCCAGCCAGTACAGTAATTCCCTTCTTTGCCTGTTGATTCACAGGTAGGAGAAGCCCATAGTGGCCAGGTGGCAGTATTAACTTCCAGTTCAATGGAATCATTGTTGTGTTCCCTGGTGGCAGCACTCCTCCTTTTGGGACTAAAACCTGTAGACCAGCAGAGCTTAAGGTTGCAGGGACAGGAAGCAAAAATTTCCTCAGTGGGTCACTAGGGGTAATAGTGAGTGGTGCCACTCCCATTTCCACCCCTTGATTCCTGGGTCCATGAATCCTGGCTATGGGAGAAACAGCAACATAGAGAGGACACTGATTCAGAGCATACACAGCCTCCTGGAGAACATTGCCCAAGCTCTGCAAGGTATTGCCACCCAGTTGGCGCCATAATTGAGTCTTCAAAAGGCCATTTCACCATTCTATTAAACCAGCTGCTTCAGGGTTATGGGGAACATGGTAAGACCAGTGAATTCCATAGACATGTGCCCATTCCTGCACATCATTTGCTGTGAAATGGGTTCCTTGATCAGAAGCAATGCTGTGTGGAATGCCATGGCGGTAGAGAAGACATTTGGTAAGTCCACGGATGGTAGTTTTGGAAGAAGCATTGCGTGGTGGAAATGCAAACCCATAGCCAGAGTATGTATCTATTCTAGTTAAAACAAATCGCTGCCCCTTCCATGGTGGAAGTGGCCCAATGTAGTCAACCTGCCACCAGGTAGCAGGCTGGTCACCTCAAGGAATGGTGCCATATCTTGGTCTGAGTGTGGGTCTCTGCTTCTGGCAGATTGGGCATTCAGCAGTGGCTGTAGCCAAGTCAGCCTTGGTGAGGGGAAGTCCATGTTGCTGAGCCCATGCATAACCTCCATTTCTACCTCCATGACCACTTTGTTCATGAGCCCATTGGGCAATGACAGGAGTGGTTGGGGAAAGAGGCTGAGCATTAGCCACAGAGCAGGTCAGCTTATCCCTTGATTATTAAACTCTTCCTCTGCTGAAGTCACCCTCTGGTGAGCATTTATGTGGGACACAAATATGTTCATGTTTTTTGCCCACTCAGAAATGTCTGTCCACATAGCTCTTCCCCAGACCTCCTTGTCACCAATTTTCCAATCATGTTGGAAAAAGCTCCTGTATTATACCATCTTTTCCCTCTTCCTACTCCCAGAGCCTCCAGTGGCCACTGGCTCCGCATCAGTGTTGTAATTTCTTCCATTGCTTGAGTCACAATATGTCTATAGTAGAATACCAGTAAGCCCACTCTAGTCCATAGCTCTTCCCCAATCCTAAGGTGTACGGGATGATGATGTAAACACCACCTCCAATTGAGAGGGGTTTTATATCCCAGAGGGAAGATGGATGGGATTATCCTGCCTGCAGCTGCAGACTCTCTCCATTCCCTGAGATGGCTGTTGTCCATCATCATCTCCCCGCCAGTTGTCCTGAGTGAGTCCAATTAGCTGTAGAGTAGGAGTTGCTGCTCCATCGAGGTCCCAGGCCTGCTGGTACATGGACATTCCAAAGACTCAAGTCTCTGGATGTACTCCTACAAACTCCAGCACCAAGTATAGGTTTGAATAGAAGGGACAGATGAGCCCCGTGCAAGGAAGACATAGTTAAGTTCAACTCTGTCACTCTCAGGAGCACAAACTCCAAAGTAGGGCTGACTGGCAAGGCACCAAACTCAGGAGCTATCTGCCCTGACATAGGACCTGGGTGTTTCCAGAGCCCTCAGGAGTCCCACTATTTGGGGTGATATCTACTTTGGAAGTTTATGAGATCTATGAGATCCTACTGAGATGTGCATAAGCATTTCCTCTGGGATGACCTCCTGACTCATTTTGAAGTCTCTTAGCCATATAAACTCATTTGTCTGTACCTTTTCCCCCTTTTTCCAGTCACATTGCCAGTTGGTGCTTGGTAGCAATCTTTCAGTGCCAAGGAGGATCATCCCCGGGAGTCATATCCCACACTAGGAAGAAGGTAATGCATTCATATGCTGACATTGGTTTAGAGGGAGGCCACATTTGAGCAACAAGGAGGCTCTCAGGAGACAACCCTTAGGCACCCCATAACAATTGGCAGAGTTTCTATTTCAAGAGCAAAGACTCATAAGGCTAGTCATCAATATTAAGGGCCCATCAGTGGATCATCCTCCTTCACCAGTCACTGCCCCTGCACTTGGAGGACTGTTGCTGCTCCCTTAGAGAATGTGGCAGAGCATTCCAGGATGGGAATTCAGTATTCTCTCATTTACTGAGTGGTTCTCCACCCACTGTGACAATGCCCAGTGAGCATTTAAACATTTTTATATACCTTATATTTGTGCTCAGGTGAACTTCCTCCCATGCATCCCCCATCCCTGACACCCCACACCAGTGATCCACCCCCACCCCAGTTGTAACCCTTCTGTGATCCAAAGCTTCTTCAAAGATAAAGCCATTACAATAGCTTAATAAAATTGATAAGAAAATGAAATAATAATGATAAGTTTAAATGTAAGAGATAAAATACATAAAGAAATTTTTTAAAACTAAAAAACTTAAAAGATAGGGATATTTTAAAAAATGGAAAAGATTAAAAAAAATTTTTTTTTGACCTTTTGCCTTTCATCACTGCAATATCTGGTGTCCAGTCTGTACCATGGCACCTTCCCCCTCTCATTCTGCAGTGTCTCACTATTTTTCATTTTGTTTTCAAAGAAGTTTTAGGTCACAGCAAAGTCACACACAGAATACAGGAGACTCTCATATATCCAACATCCTCCCCCTTCCCCCACCCCATATTAATACCTTTTTACATGTGGATGGTGGCATTGTTATAACTGATATACAAATAGTGAAACATAGCTACTAAACATTGTCAATGGTTTACACTATGGTTTAAATTTTAGACTGTACACTTGAATAAATTTTGATGATATTTACCATGTCCTGTGTCCATCACTCCATGGTAATGAAGAATATTTCCACTGACCACTAAATACCCCCAGTTTAATCTATTCTATTCCTTCCCCTCATCCCCCACCCCCTGGGGCCCATGATGACCCCTGGCTTGCCTCATTGGATGACAAGATTCACAGTTACATGCAACAAGGGATCTTAACACACTGGTTTGTCCTCCCCTATTAGGAACTGCCCATGCTCTTGAGAGACTCCTGCCTGTTTATTTCTGAACAAATCAGTCCTCCCAAATATGGAAGTCCAACTCCTTCCCGCTCATTATGTGGGTCTCCACCCACTGAAACCTCATATTATGACACAATGAACACTTACACACTCCCTTGAAGCCTACTCCAGGTGCACCCTGTCCTGAATGCCCCCCAACCAACACCCTAAACCAGTGATCCTTCCTTGTCACATTGCCAAAAAAGAATTCCCACCTCTGTACTTTCAACCTCATACTCACAAATCCCATCTTCACCTGGTCCCTCTCCCAACCCTCCCCCCAGTATCTGGACCTTCTAAACCACCCTTCCCAATCTACCCACCTGTCAATCCTGCACCACCCAACCCAATAATATTACTACCCTCCTGTCCTATTCCTTCAATACACAACTACACTCTATCACTTTACCATAGATTACATCCATATGGATGATGGCTCACAACCTACTCTTCCCTTTCTATTTCTTGTAAACCTATCTTACAGACAATAGCTCTCTGAGACTGCTCAATTTCTTTAATTCAAGCCAGGCATTGAAGGATGTACATCCTTCAATGCCTGGCTTGCTTCACTAAACATAAGGTCTTCAAGATTCATCCATGTTATCCTGTGTGAACACTTTATTCCTTCTTACAGCTGAATAATATTCCATTTCATGAATGTACCATATTTTGTTTACCATTCATCTGCTGATGGGCACCTGGGTTGATTCCAATTTTTGGCAATTTTAAACAATGCTGCTATGAACATTGGTGTGCATATATCTATTTGTGTCTTTGCTTTCAGTGTTTCAGGGTATATACCCAGCAGTGGAATTGCTGGATCATATGGAAGTTCTATAGTTAGTTTTTGAGAAACCACCAAACTGTCCTCCATAGTGGCTGGACAATTCTACAATCCCACCAGCAGTGGATGAGGGTTCCCATTCCTCCACATCCTCTCCAACACTTATAGTTTGCTGTTTTTTTAATAGCCGCCATTCCAATGGGTGTAAGATGGTATCTCATTGTAGTTTGATTTGCATTTCCCTAAAGACTAGCAATGTCAAGCATTTTTTCATGTGCTTTTTAGCCATTTGTATTTCTTCCTTGGAGAAGTGTCTTTTCAGGTCACTTGCACATTTTTTAAATGGGTTATTTGTCTTTTTATTTTTGAGATATAGGATTTCTTTATATATATGCAGGATATTAGGAACCTATCAGATATATGGTTGCCAAATATTTTCTCCCATTGGGTAGGATGCCTTTTTACTTTTTTGATAACGACCTTTGAGGTGCAGAAGATTTTAATTTTGAGGAGATCCCATTTATCTATTTTTTATTTTGCTCCTTGTGCTTTGGTTGTGAAGTTCATGAAACCACTTCCTATTACAAGGTCCTATAGGTATTTCCCTACATTATCTTCCAAGGTCTTTATGGTCTTGTATCTTATATTTAGATCTCTGATCCATTTTGAGTTGATTTTTGTGTAAGGTGTGAGATGGTGTTCCTCTCTCATTCTTTTGGTTATGGATATTCAGTTCTCCAAGCACCATTTGTTGAAGAGGCCATTCTCTCCCACCTAGTGGGCTTAGTGGTCTTGTCAAATATCAGATGACTGTATATGTGAGGATCTATATCAGAACTCTCAATTTTGTTCCATTGGTCAGTATGTCTATCCTTGTGCCAATACCATGCAATTTTGACCACTGTAGCTTTGTAGTATGTTTTAAAGTTAGGTAGTGTGATACCTCCAACTTCATTTATATTTTTTAGTATGTCTTTGGTGATCCAGGGCCTCTTACCCTTCCAAATAAATTTTGTAGTTAGTTTTTCCCATTCATTAAAAAATGCACAGTTGATTTTTATTGGGATTGCATTAAATCTGTAGATTAGTCTGGGTAGGATAGACATCTTGATGATGTTTAGTCTTCCTATCCATGAACAGGGAATATTCTTCCATTTGTATGTCTTCTTTGATTTCCTTTAATAGTGTTGTATAGTTTTCTGTATATGAGTCCTTTACATCTTTAGTTAAATTTATTCCTAGGTATTTGATTCTTTTAGTAACTATTGTAAATGGTATTTTTTTCTTCATTTCCTCCTCAAATTGCTCATTATTGGTGTACAGAAATGCTACTGATTTTTAGGTATTGATCTTATAGCCTGTGACTTTACTGAACTCCTTTATAAGTTCTAGAAGCTTTGTTGTAGATTTTTCAGGGCTTTCTATGTATGGGATCATGTTGTCTGCAAATAATGAAATTTTTACTCCTTCCTTTCCAATCAGGATGCCTTTTATATCTTTTTCTTGCCTCAGTGCTTGAGCAAGTACTTCTAGACAATGTTAAATAGGAGTGGTGAGAGTGGGCATCCTTGTTTGTTCCTGATCTTAGAGGGAAAGCTTTTAGTACTTTACCATTGTAGATGATGTTTGCAGTTAGTTTTCCATATATACCTTTTATCATGTTCAGAAACTTTCTTCTATTCCTAACTTTTACAGTGTTTTTATCAGGAAAGGGTGCTGTATTTTGTCAAATGCTTTTTCTGCATCTATAGAGATGATCATGTGATTTTTTTCTTTCATTCTGTTTATGTAGTGTATTACCTTGATTGATTTTCTTATGTTGAAACATCCTTGCATACCCGGGATGAAACCCACTTGGTCATGGTAGGTAAAATTCTTTTGATATGTTTTTTAATGTGATTCGCAAGTATTTTATTGAAGATGTTAGCATCTAAGTTCATTAGAGAGATTGGTCTGTAATTTTCCTTTCTTGTGGCATCTTTGTTTAGTTTTGGTATTAGGGTAATTTTGGCATAATAGAATGAGTTAGGCAATGTTCCTTCTACTTCTGTTGTTTGGAAAAGCTTAAACACTATTAGTGTTAGCTTTTTCTGGAATGTTTGGTAGAATTCACCTATGAAGACATCTGGTCCTGGGCTCTTCTTAGTTGGGAAGTTTTTGATGACTGAGTCTATCTCTTTACTTGTAATTGGACTGTTGAGTTCATCAATTTCTTCTTTCATCAATGTAGGCTGCTTTGTAAGTTTCTAGGAATTTGTCCATTTACTCTAAATTTTCATTTTTGTTGGCATATAATTTTTCAAAATATCCTCTTATGATACTCTTTCTATCTGTGGGGTCAGTGGTGATATCCCCTTCCTCATTTCTTATTTTGGGTATTTGCGTCTGCCCTCTCTTTTTCTTTGTTAGGCTGGCTAAGGATTTGTCAATTTTATTGATCTTCTCGAAGAACCAGCTTTTGGTTTTGTTCATTTTTTTCTAGTGCTTACTTATTTTATATTTCATTTTGTTCTGCTCTAAACTTTGTTTTTTCCTTCTTCTCTACTTCCTTTGGGGTTAGTTTGTTGTTGTTGTTGTTTTTCAATTCCTCCAAGTGTGCAGTTAGGTCTTCAATTTTAGCTCTTTCTTCTTTTTTGATATATGCATTTATGGCTATGAGTTTCCCTGTCAGTACAGCTTTGGCTGCATCCCATAGGTTTTGATATGTTGTGTTGTCATTTTCATTCATTTCAAGGTAGTTGCTAATTTCTTTTGAGATGTCCTCCTTGACCCATTGTTTGGTCTAAGAGTGTGTTGTTTAACTTCCATATCTTTGTGCCTAATCTGTTTCTCTGGCCCTTACTGATTTCCAATTTCATTCCATTGTGGTCAGAGAAATTACTTTGTATAATCTCAATCTTTCTGAATTCATTGAGAGTTGTTCTGTAGCCTAGCATGTGATCTATCTTGGAGTATGATCCATGTGCACTCGAGAAGAATGTATATCCCACTGTATTTGGGTGTAGCGTTCTGTATATATCTATTAGGTACAGATCCTAAAATGTATTATTCAGAGTCTTTGTTTCTTTATTGATTCTCTGTCAAGATGTTCTGTCTAATGGTGATAATGGTCTATTAAATTTGTCCACTCTAACTGTAGAGGCATTTATGTCTCTACTTAGTCTTTCCAGTTTTTGCTTCATGTATTTTGAGGGACTCTGATTAGGTGCATAAATGTTTATGATTGTCCTTTCTTCTTATAGATTACCCCTCTTACTAATATATAGTGTCCATCTTTGTCTCTTAAAATAGTTTTGCATTTAAAGTCTATTTTGTCCTATATTAGTATAACTACTCCTGCCTTTTTTTGATTGCTGTTTGCTTGTAAAATTGTTTTCCAGCCATTCATGTTTAGCCTCCTTGAATCCCTGGGTCTAAGGTGGGTTTCTTATAAACAACATATAAATGGGAAATATTTCTTATCCATTTTGCCAATCTGTGTCTTTTGACTGGTGAGTTTAATCCATTAAGATTTAGTGTTATTACTCTGAAGGAATTTCTTACATCAGCCATATTCTCTTTGGGTTTATGTATGTCATATATTGTTTTTATTTCTCTTTTTGTCTTTTTAGTTGTTCTTAAACACTCCTCCAACTCTCTCTCTCCTGTTTCTTCCTTTCAACCTGTAGAATTTCTTTCAGTATTTCTTGAAGGGCAGGTTTCTTATTGGCATACTCTCTTAATTTCTGTTTATCTGTGGATATTTTGAACTCTCCATCATTTTTGAATGCCAGCTTTGCTGGATAGAGAATTCATGGCTGGAAGTTTTTTTCTTTGAGTACTTTGACTATGTCATATCACTGTCTTCTTACCTCCATGGTTTCAGATGAGAAATCAGCCCTTATTCTTATTGAGTTTCCCTTATATGTGATGGATTCTCTTTTCTATTGCTGCCTTGAGTATTTTCTCGTTTTCTTGAGCTTTGGACATTTTGACAAGTATATGTCTTGGAGTAGGCCTGTTAGGACTTATACTGTTTGGGGTGCGCTGAGCTTCCTGGACATGTACATCCATCTCCCTCAATAGGGTTGGGAAGTTTTTAGCTGTTATTTCCTTCAACACCCCTTCTCTTCTCCCTCTGGGATGCCTATAATGCATATGTTTGTGTGTTTTGTGTTGTCAGTTAAATTCCTAAGTCCCTGCTGCACTTTTTCTATCTTTTTATCTATCTGTTCTACTATCTGTTTGATTTCAGCTGAACTGCCTTCCACATCACTAATTATTTCTTCTGCCTGTTCAAATCTGCTGTCATGTGATTCCAGGGAGTTTTTGATATCTTGGATTGTGCCATTCATCACCATCATATCAGTTATCATTTTATGTATATTTACAATTTCTTCAGTATGTTCTCCCAGTGTCTTCTTAATATCCTTAATTTCTTCCTTCATTTCATTAAGTTAGTTCATAATATTTGTTTGGACAGCTTTGATTAGTTCTTTGATGTTATGCATCTCTTCCTGGTTTTTAGTTTGTACATTGGACTGGTCCATGTCTTCCTGTTTCTTAGTATGGTTTGTAATTTTTTGTTTCCCTCTGGTCATCATTTATCTTGATTGTTTTATTCAGTTGATTAACTTCTCTCTCTGCTCTAGAGTTTTGTTTAACTGCTGGTTTTGTGTGTGTGTTAAGTTTTCTCTTTGGCACTTTGTTCTTCTTGTTGTATTTCCTTGCTGCTTTCTATGTTCCCTTGAAGGAAAAAGATTAGGCCCAGAGAAATCAAAAGAGGTAAGAAAAGAAAAAGGATAATAGTAATAATAATAAAAGTTAGAAAGGGGGCCGTATAAGACTTAGTAAAATGAGTGTTTAACTCATGTAAGTAGTGTACAGTTATAGAAATAAAAAAGTGGAGTACCTACAATGAAATGGGAAACCGAGTGAAGAAAAATATATAGGATGGTTTAAAAGGCCAAAATGATGAGGAGAGAGAGGAAGAAAAAAGAAAGCACAGAATAAAAAGTTAATAAAAGAAAACAGAATAGACAAGATAGAAACTGAAACCAGTAAAGTTGAGGACTAATAAAAAAAGGTGGACTCAAAGAACCACATAGAAAGCAGAAGATAGAAAGATAAAGGAAGAAAAAGTGATAGCGTTGGTAGAAAAAATCAGTATACACAGAAAATGGGAAATCAAAGAAGGAGAAGCACAGCAAAGAAGAAACAAACTAGCAGCCCCTAATTTTAAAAAGGGCCACAGGGAGGAAAGAGGAAAGAAAAACAGTAAACAAAACAAAACAAACAAAACAACAAACACACACACACACACACACACACTAGGAAGCAGTCAAACAAAGCTAAGGAAGAACAGTGTTCCTTCTTGGGTCCTTGTGGAGCCTCTCAGGCTGCCTTTGTTCATCAATCAATTACCCTGCAGACTTTTCTCTGCAGGTTTTGAGGCAGGTTTTAGCGAGTAAACTAAGTCAAAAAATTTTTTAAGCAAGCTTTTTTTTTTTCTTTTCTTTTTTTTTTTTTTTTTTTTGGAAAAATAAGGGGCTCAAAAGAAGCTAGTATAAATATAATGTCTATGTTTTCCCTGTCCTATTGTATCAGCTGGATGTTACATATCCCGGTGATCACTACTCTTAGAAGAGCTGGGAATTGAACTAGGGACTTCCTATATTCAAGGCAGAAATTCCTTCACTGAGCTACCTTTCTAATTGGGTAAGTTAGCTCTTCAGAAAGTTATTCAGTCACTTTCCCCTGGGCAGGTTTTACTCTCCTAGGGCAACAGGATTCAGCAGGCTGTATGAGAAGATCCCCCCTCCCCTCTCCTAGTCAGGTTGAGTTTCCTTTTGAAATTCAAATGGGTCCCTGATGACTGAGAACACCACTGCACTTAAATGATTTTCAAGCCTCTTCTAGACCACCCCCTCATCCCTGGGGACCCCAAATAAGTTCTTGGAAACTTATTAAGCGCTTCCCACTGCCTGACTCTCTTAGGGGAGTTGAATTTCTGAAAATCCTCAGCACAAAACTATTAAATTGGCTGACTCCACCTTCTCTCAGGCCAAACCTCTGTATCCCAGGGTGGTTAGGTAAATGAAGCTGCCTCAGCAGATTCGCCTCTTCCCTCAGCCTGGTGCCACTTCAGGCCAGCTGGTATGCTCCCCAAAGCTCAAAGGTAGTCCAGGCAACTGAACCCAGGGAAAGGAAACCCCTCTTGCCAGAACCTTCCCTCCCTCAGAGAATGCTCCCTCTCACTGGGTGGCTGGTAGAAGTCAGGCTCACCCTGGCCCCTTGCCCGGAGGATGGGTCTAAGCCGTCCATGATTTCCAGATATGGGGCTAAAAATTCATGGTTTTATCTTGAGCAAGCTATCTCCCTTCCAGCTTCCTCCATATCGATGCCCCAAAGGCTCCCTCTCTGTGGGCTCCCAGAACAGCTCACCTGGGCAGGATCCTGTCCACAATTAGCCATCCTTTGCGAGAGAGATGGTGAGTGCCCACTTAAACTGATGCCATCTTGCCTCCCCCATTCCGATGTGTTGTAATTTTAATTTTAATTTTCCTAAGGACTAATGGTTTTGTGCATCTTTTTTTAGGTGTTTATTTGACATCAATTCATTTTCCTTTTATTAAAGTGTTTGAATATTTTACCTATAATTTTGTTATTTTTGAGTTATGTGAGCTCTCACTATATTTTGGATATGTCATTTAACAGATACATGATTTTCAAAATTTAATCTCTGAGTCTGTGGCTTATTTTCTAATTCTCTCTATGGTGTCTTTTGAATAACAGAAGTTCTTCATTTTGATGAAGTCCTATTTTATTTATTTAGAAATTGTGTTTTTGCTGCCATAGCTAAGAAACCATTGCCTAAGTAAAAAACATGAAGTTTTTTCATAAGTTTTCTTATGGAACTTTTAGAGTTTACATTTCATATTCCAGTCTGTTATCAGTATGTTATTGTTTGAACACTATTTATTGTAAAGCCCATATTTTCTCCACTGAATTGTCATACCATATTTGCTGAAAATCTATTAATCATATGTATGAGGTTACTTCTGGTCTTTATATTGTGTTTCACGGATTGACTTGGCTATTTACTTGCCAAAGTCATATGTTCTTGAGTAGCGGAGCTTTAAATTATGTCTTGATATCAGGTTTTTAGGTCTTCTAAATCTATTTCTTTTATTTCAAAATTTTTTGGCTGTTCTAAGTTATTTTCAGTTCCATGTGAATTTTAAAATCTGCTCCTTAGTTGCAGAAAAACCTACTGACATCTTAGTTGGGATTGTGTTGAACCTAGAAATCAATTTGGGTAGAACTGAGACCTTACAAATACTGTGCTTGGGGTCCATTTACACAGTCTACTTCACCATTTATTTACTTTTCTAAAAGAAAGGTTTTTAAAATAAGTGATCAATGTACTTATCTTGTCATCTTTCCGATTCATAGATATATTTATTTTACATTTTTGATGTTCTTGGAAATAGTATTTTTATTTTGATATCCTTTCATTACAGTATATTGCAATGCAATTTATTGTTTTTTTATTTTTATTTTGAAATAATTATAGATTTAGAGGAGTTTGCAAAGATAGTATACAAAGATGTCCCATATACCCATTACTCAGTTTCCACTAATAGTAGCTTCTGACATGACCATACAACAATATCAAAGCCAGGAAATAGAAATGATACAATGTGTGCATAGTTCTTTTTCCTTTTCCATTTTTTTCACAGGTGTCAGTTTATCTAGCCACTATGTCACCAAGGTACAGAACTATTCAGTCCTTACTTTTTACCCACTTTCCTCAGATCCCCACCCCATCTTCATCATTCCTAATCCCTGGCAACACTGATTTGTCTTCATCTCTATAATTTTGTCATTTCAAGAGTGTTATATAAATGGAATCACCCAATATATGACATTTTAAGGTTGGCATTTTCACTTGGCAACTAGGAAGTTTAAAGCCAATGACTCATATTTTTCCTTCCATGTCAGATGAAGTAACACAGAGAGTTTCAGTAATTATCCCCAGGTCCAAGTGCTCAATGTGAGGCAGAACTGGGCCTATGGAAGAGCTCCTAGCTTTCATCTACTCCTCTTAGACATAAAAGATGGTTTGTGTGTGTGTGTGTAAACAAGTTTTCAGGGGGAAATGCACACAAGAAAAAAATATCATTTTAAACTATGCTTACGTGGAATGGAATACACCCATAAATGAGGTTCCTTGCTAAAAGGGTGTTAGGAAACCACATGAAACTTTTGTGAAAATAGAAATATATTCATGCACATTGCTAGTTTTATTTTAATTTACTTCAAATTTTTGCAGAAGGTGAATGTATAAATGTAATTCTAAGAATAAGTGAGCTGGGTCTTCTAAACACTGGATTCTATAGGGACATGTAATTTATCTTTGCATCTACAAAATTGCCTCCTCTACAATGTCAGCTTCATCACAATTACTGACTCAGTACATTGTCTACTAGCAATTTTCTGAAAATAAATTTGTAAAAACTAAATTTCCCAAACACAGCAAACTTTCACATTTACCAACATCACTGGCATACACTTATTTGTTTGTAAATCATAAGCAAATTTCAAGGCAATTCATATTTGGGTTGAATTGTTTTTAACACCATTAAGGATAGCTGGAAGTTCTAGTTGAGTAGTTTCAAGTTTCTTGAACGGTACCATTAAAATGATTATTCGCTGGCTATCAGACAGGTTGAGTGGTCTAATAAATATAATGTTTATCTAGAAATGTATACTTTGTCACCATTGTCCCAAAATGATTTATATCTGAGGATGAGAATGGGATAAAAATCACAAAATAATCTATATAAACAAAATCAAAATCAAACCAACACTACCTGACAGATTATCTGATCAGAGAACCTGCTCAGATAAATTTCCCATAACTGAGAGGAAAAAGTCCCCTTTCTAGAGAAATTTCTATGAAAGTATTTAGCAGTTAATGAAACCAAGAGGCTGATCAGAGACACTTAGGGTGTCTTCAAAGAATATGGACTGGAGGACAAAGGAACAGTCTTATCAGGAACATGCTGTGAAAAGTATGTAAAGTCAAAATTAAAATTAATTCCTGCTGTATGACCTCCCCATTCTAACTTCTATGAGAAGATCACTGGCAAATGTTTTCTCTTGTGCAAACTTACTGAAATGTTCTAAGTAATTAATATATATATATACATGTGTTATCTATATCTATATATTGATCTATACAGGAACTTGGTCCTCAGTCTTCTTCCATATGTCAATGGTTCAAGAGAACAAATGTATAATGGAAAAAATCACCAGCTATAATAGTAATTGCATGTCTTTTTTATACATTTGTATTATTTGTAACACTGGCTGTGTACAATTACCCATCTTCCCCATCAGTCTCCTTGGAATACAGAAGTTCACTTTGGTGATTCTTCTTCTCCATGTGGTATCACTGGGGATGCTTGATGGAATTCAGGTGGTGTCAGGTCAGGTTTCATAAGCCTTGATTGCTTTACTCACTGGTCTGGTGCCTTAGGAGGGATGACTGGAATGCTGGGCTCACTTTGGACCTCCATGCCCAGCCACAGGCTACAGAATCTTAGGAACCAGGGCTCCACCCATCCTCCAATACCAGCAGGCCCAAATCCCACCAAGGCTGAAGACAAAGGGCATCCTACCCCCAATGGGGCCCCACCCACCCCAAGGCTACCTGGGCAGAGAGGGTCAGTGATATGTGCCCTTACAAAAGTGGCCTGTAGGGGGCACCCAAAGACCAGCAGAACAGACAAGGAGTGTGATGGCTCACTCATCCTCCCCGGGGTTTGGTGGGTGGGCAGGGTGGACTTGGAGAATACCTTGTGCAAACACTTAGGCACCCATGGGACACAGACTCCTATCCTCTGGCCTGTCTGTCTCTCCAGCTTGGGCTGGTTTTAGGTTCTGGGGTGGTAGGGGTGGCAATCAGAATACAGTCTGATGCTCAGAGATGGGGTGGAGGGCTACAAATGTCTGTGTTTTCCTTTGATTTCCTCTTTGGGAAATGAAGCTGACCCTTCATTCTGGAACCAGATCAATGATGCGCAGATTTTTATATACAGTTAGAGATCATTTTTAAAATATCAAATTCATGTTAAAATAATATCTATTTAATTGTTGTCATCTTAACAGATGTTAATATTTCCTGGTTTTACATTTTACCCTATATTTTGCCACTGGAAATGGCTTAAATGTGCTTTCCTTCTTCTTTCTATATTCTTTAACTTGGTGATTCCACTCCTAAGGATAGTCAGCCAATATTTGCTAGTTTTTCTCTTAAACCATTGGTTTGGATGTATTTGTGTGTGTTCATGTTTACCATATTTAATGATGTTATGGTTTTTTTGGAAGAAATAGGCTTTTGTTATTACTGTTATAAGATGCAAAACAAAAAGTATATATACAAAAATGAAGTCAGCCTTTTTGAAGAATAAATTGTTTGTTTCACTTATTATCAGGAGACTCAAGTTAGTGACCATGAAACTAGGTCACATGCACATGAAAATGTAAAAGGTCAAAGTATAAAGTTGTTGTAGTGTTACTTTTTCTGACTTATTATGCCAGTTAGTGTACTGAGGGATCATATTTTATGTTACAGTAAGATATTTGAATATTTTTAAGGACTTATGAAATAAAGTCCTCTACAAATTATTTTTTAAATATCTTTTCTTCTGATGTGTCTGTAAAACCAAGAGAATTGGTTTTCATTTCACTGTTTCATTGCATTTTTAACTTCAGGCTGGTGGAAAGGAATATTTGAGGAAATTGGTGGCAGAAATCACTGAGATAAAACCCTCCTCAAATTATTCTTGGCAAGTCAAGTTTTGTGGGACTGGGTGGAGGGGGCATTGATCAGAATAGTAAGGTAATGGGTCTCTGGCTGAAGAGTGGCAGCTTGGAAAGCACAATGAATAATAGTATTTCAGATGGGAGGGGGCCTATAATGTTGTGTTCAGAATAACAAGGGTCTGCCATGCATCTCAGGATTTTCATTTCTCTTCATCTTTTCATAATTGCCCTTCTAGAAACCTCTAACTTATTAAGCAACCTCTGGCCATGTTTATCTTGATACAAACATTATCATAGCAGACCTCTAGCTTTTGAATGTTTTTTTAAACTCCTAGCTTTAATACATACTTTTTTAAGAGTCAGATTACTAATGCATTGTAGTGTATTCAATTATCCCACAGTTATAAAATTGCCAAAGTGAAACAAAATCAATCATGGAAATGAGTACTGTCCTCTGCCTCTTCCTTGCCACACCTCAACCAAAAAGGTGTTAGTTGAACTTTCCTCAACTGCACATAAAGCCAAAGAAATTATAGTGAATGTGTATTTCTTGATTCCTTCATACCTAGAATGTCTCTTTCTATCCCACTACCTCCAAGAAGAGGGAGTTGAAAAAAGTGTTCACTAGTGACTTCTGTTAAAGGCAACACCTATATTTCCTTTGTTTGTTTTTGGGTGGAAATTGAACTTGCTGCTTTAAATCTAAAGACCATATAGTATGGTCATTGAACTTATATCTCTTTGGTGTTAGACATTTAGTTTACAGAATTGTGCTAAGATATTTAGAAAAAGAGAATGGAACTGCAGTGATAAAAACCAAGTTGGTTCCAAAACTAACTTGGACATCATTTGGCTGTTACACTTTTCTTTTAAAACTGCCATAATTTATATATTTGTATTTCTCTTCTTTGCAATTGAAATTCTATATATGATTGTCTACTATATTTTTGTTTACAAAGAAATATTTTGTTATCTGCTACTAAGAAAATTGATGGGCTGCTTGCAAAAGAGAAACCAATCACTGTCCAGGGGTGAGCTCCCAAACACCTCAAGACCCTGGGCAAGCAGTGGGGGTGGGAGGGGACAAGGGTGTGGTCATCCTGTTCAGAAAATCTCATACCCAAGCCTTGAATCAAGAGAAACTTTCAATGGAAGTTCAAACCATCAGCACCAATATTCAGCCATCAAGCTGAGGAAGTAGCTTGTTTCTCCTCCAATCTGGCACAAAACTTATGCCACCACTGGGAGCAGTCACTTCCCCCTCCAAGAGCCCAAGTGATGTTCCTGGCGCTGTCTGTGAATCGGAAGAAAAAACACACCACCCCCACTCTCCCACACCCAAATTGCTTTCTCTTTCACTTTGCAAACTGGCTGTGAAATTACCCTTAGGGCTAAAGGTACACAACACAGGATCCAAATGCAAGACCACAGCTGAAGCTCAGTCATGTGACATATTGGTCCAGTGAAGTCCTATTGTAGACCTGGATCAAGATTAACGATGCAGAATGGCCATCAGGGGCCAGGACTCTAGAACAAGACATCTCACGGTGAAATTTGCCTTGCTCACTTGAATTCAGAAATTCAGTGCAAGCAGCACATTTCTAGCTGGAGACATAAGGATCAAGTCACAGGGCAACCTTGGAAGCCAAAATTCAGTGTTCACAAGCGACATTCAGTTTCTGTACCTGGGATAATTGCCTTCTTGAAAATGTGACAGTCATGGGAAAAAATCATTCTCTGATGATTTTTCAAGGGCTGTGATTGGGCTTAGAAAAAAGATGTGATATTTTCCTGACAGACCTGAAAACTGGGATTTTCCTCACACTTCAGTAAAGAACCGTGGAATCCACTGGGACACATTCCAGTGTGGAACCAACACTGATGAGCTCAAGCGCTTCCTGGTGGATACCATCATCTATTGTTCACAGGGATCCTGGAATGTTTCAGACCCAAGGACTGGTGTGCCCTCTTTTCCTACTACATCTGTAAATTTCAGGTGAATTCTATATTTGCAGTGGCCATGCCAGTGTTAGGAAGCCATGTAGCTTTGCATTTACTCTTGAAAAGAATAAATGATAACTTCTGGGAAGATGGTGGACTAGTAAGACACAGGAATCTCTTCTCCAGAAAAATACCTAGAGGACAGGCTGAAACAGTCCTGAAAAAGATCTTCTAGGGTTTAGGACAGTAGGTGAAGGCTGCACACCACCCAGAGGAGAGAGGGACAAAAGAGGGAAATCGCAACGACAGAACTGTGAATTGGAACCAGCAGTGGCTGCTGCTTGTGGCACCCTCCCCTCCACTCTTTAGAATTCTCGGGCCTTTGGGCCTGCGACTACAGACAAAGGGGGTTCCAGGGATATACCGCTCTAGGAAAGGGGAGAGAGAGGGACACAGCCTAAGGCTGACTCGTTCTGACCCACAAATATGGGCTGTGGAGCCCCATAGACCCCTCCAGGCCAGGTGGAAAAACACAGTGGTTTGCCCTGGGAACCTACGAAGGACTGGAGAAATCTGACCCTCACAATCTCCCTCTCTTCTAGCCTGGACTAATTGTTGAGGACTACACAAGAGAGGGGAGAGAAAGCCTGGGGCTCATAGGGCTTTTGACTTGCAGGTTTGGTCTACCTTGTCCCGAGAGCCCTTCCAGGCCACATGGAGCAGCGCCTTTGTTTGCCTTGGAGCCTACAAGGGGCTAAAGATATACAGACCTCCCAATCTCATCCTCTACTAACAAGGACTGATTGTTGAGGACTCAGAGGGGAGTGGAAATATTTCCTAGCTGGGAAAATGGAAGAGGCTGCCAGAGAAGACTGGAGAACTGTCTCAGAAAGTTTGAATTACAAGGGTCTTAGCTCCCAGACAGGAATTTCTATTACATTGATCTGGTCTGTGTCACGACAAATACACTCTGACCAGGCATTGAATTGAGAGCTACCAAAGAGCGCCATCTCCTGGCAGACCAAGGAAATGTGCATAAGAAAATTAAAAATAAGTAGGAGAACCTTTTCCTGGCCTGTATACTCTCCCTGCCCAAGGGCCTAGGAAGTGACTTTACAACCAATTATTGGGTCCAGTGCCAAGTTTTGAGCAACCAGCAGGACAATCCTAACAATCCCGGTCAAGCTGTGGTAACTCATAACCTCCTGCCACTAAATCCCTATAAAAGAGAAAGAGATTGAGCATCTGAGTAAACAACAACCTAACCAGATGCCTAAACACCAGCAAAAAATTACGAGCCATACTAAGAAAATAGAAGACATAGCCCAAGAAAAGGAATACATCAAAGTCCCAGAAGAGATGCAGAATTTGAGAGAACTAATCAATGAGATGAGCACAAATTTCTAAAATCAAATTAATGAGTTGAAAAAAATAATTAATGAGTTGAAAGACAATATAGTTAAAGAGATAAATGACATCAGGAAGACATTGAGTGACATTGAGTGAATGCAAAGAAGAATTTGAAGTCCTAAACAGAAAAGTAATAGAGTTCATGAGAATGGAAGACACAATAGGTGAGGTCAAAAACACATTTGAGGCATACAACAGCAGACTCGAAATGATAGAAGAAAGAATAAGTGATACCAGAGACAGAGCAACTAAAATTGATGAGAGAAAAAATGGGAAAAATTGAGCAGGGGCTCAGAGAGTTGAATGACAACACAAAACGCAACAACATATGTGTCATGGGAGTTCCAGAAGGGGAAGAGAAGGGAAAAGGATCAGAAAGATTATTTGAGGAAATAATAGTTGAAAATTTCCCTACGTTCACAAAAGAAATGAACTTACATGTCCAAGAAGCACACCGTACCCCAATGAGAATAAATCCAAATAACCTACACCAAGACACATACTACTCAGAATGTCAAAGATAAAGAGAAAATTCTCAGAGCCGCAATAGAGAAGCAAACAATCACATACAAAGGACGTCCAGTAAGACTTAGTGCAGATTTCTCTTCAGAAACCATGGAGGCGAGAAGACAGTGGTATGTTACAATTAGGAAACTGAAAGAGAAAACTGCAAGCTGAGAATTGTTTATCCAGCAATACTGTCCTGCAAATATGAAGGTGAGTATAAAATATTCACAAACAAATAGAAACTAAGAGAGTTTGCAAAAATAGAATCCACTTTTGCCGGAAATATTAAAGGAAGTCTTAGAACCTGAAAGAAAAAGACAGGAGAGAGAAGCTGAGAGGAGAGTAAAGAAGAAAAAACAGCAGAAAATATAACCCAAAGAGTAAAAAGAGAGACAAAAACAAGATGACATATGAAAACCAAAGAATAAAATGGAGGGAGTAAATAGTGCATTTACAGTAATATAATTGAATGTGAATGGATTAAACTCCCCAATCAAAAGATACAGGCTGATAGAGTGGATAAAAAAACATGAGCTATCCATATGCTGCTTACAAGAAACTCACCTTAGACCCAGGGATACAAACCAGCTGAAAGCAAAAATTTGGAAAAAGCTACTCCACACAAAGAGTAACCAGAAAAGATCAGGGGTAACTATACTAATATCAGACAAAACAGACTTTAAATGCAAAAAAGTTATAGGAGATACATAAGGCCATTGTATATTAATAAAAGGGACAATCCCCCAGGAAGATATAACAGTCATAAATACCTATGCACCTAACCAGAGTGCCACAAAATATATGAGACAAACTCTAGCAAAACTGAAGGGAGAAATAGACATTTCTACAATAATCGTTGGAGACTTCAACACTGCACACACATCATTAGATAGAACAACTAGAAGGAAGATCAACAAGGAAACAGAGAACTTGAATAATATGATAAACAAGTTAGACCTAACAGACATATACAGAATACTGCATCCAAACTCAGCGGGTTATACATTCTTCTCAAGTGCCCATGGATCTTTCTCCAGGATAGACCACATGTTAGGTCACAATGCAGTTCTCAATAAATATAAGAAGATTGAAATTATACAAAGCACCTTTTCAGATCATAATGGAATGAAACTAGGAATCAATAATAGACAGGAAAAAAGTAAATTAGCAAATGTGTGGAGACTGAACAACACACTCCAAAATAATTGGTGGGTCAAAGAAGGAATTGCAAGTGAAATCAGTAAATATATTGAGACAAATGAAAATGAGAACACAACATATCAAAACTTATGGGATACAGTGAAGGTAGTCTTGAGAGGGAAATTTATAGCCCTAAATGCCTATATTAAAAAACAAGAAGGAACTAAACTCAAAGATTTAGCTGAACAACTAGACAAACTAGAAAAAGAACAACAAACCAATCCCAAAGCAAGCAGAAGGAAAGAAATAATAAAGATTATAGCAGAAATAAATGAAAATGAATGTTTCAGAAAAAAAATAGAGAAAAACAACAAAACCAAAAGCTGGCTCTTTGAAAAGATCAATAAAATTGACAAACCCTTCACTAGACTAACAAAGAAAAAAAGAGAAACGATGCAAACAAATACAATCAGAATGGAAAGGGCAGAAGATACAAATGACCTCACAGAAATAAAAAGAATCATAAGAGGATATTATGAGAAACTATATGCCAACAAATTAGACAACCTAGATGAAATGGACAAATTTCTAGAAATGCACAACCAAACTACACTGACGCTACAAGAAATACAAGAACTTATCGAACCAATCACATTTAAGGAGATTGAATCTGTCATCAAAAATCTCCCAGCAAAGAAAAGTCCAGGGCCAGATAGCTTCACAGGTGAATTTTACCAAGCATTTCAAAAAGAATTAACACCAATCCTGTTTAAATTCTTCAAAAAATTGAAGAGGAGGGAAAATTACCCAACACATTTTATGAAGCCAACATCACTCTAATACCAAAGGCAGATAAAGATTCTACAAAAAAAGAAAATTACAGACCAATCTCTCTAATGAACATAGATGCAAAAATTCTCAACAAAATACTTGCAAATGAAATCCAACAGCATATCAAAAGACTTATACATCACAACCAAGTGGGATTTATTCCTGGTATGCAAGGCTGGTTCAACATAAGAAAATCAATCAATGTACTACACCTCATTAACAAATTGAAGGAAAAAGCCACATGATCATCTCAATTGATGCAGAAAAGGCATTTGACAAAATCCAGCATCTTTTTTGATAAAAACATTTCAAAGATAGGAATAAAAGAAAAATTCCTCAATATGATAAAAGGCATATATGAAA
Organism: Tolypeutes matacus; assembly: GCA_026826555.1. Lineage (NCBI taxonomy): Eukaryota > Metazoa > Chordata > Mammalia > Cingulata > Chlamyphoridae > Tolypeutes > Tolypeutes matacus. Next base: position 11,258,029 of record JAKSZT010053840.1, on the reverse strand, counting down.
AACCCACAGCCAACATCATACTCAATGGGGAAAGGGTGAAAGCTTTCCCTCTAAGATCGGGAACACCACAAGGATGCACACTGTCACCATTGTTATTCAACATTTTACTAGAAGTTCTAGCTAGGGCAATTAGAGAAGAAAAAAAATTAAAGGCATCCAAATAGGAAAAGAGGATGTAAAACTCTCACTGTTTGCAGATGACATGATCCTGTACTTAGAAATTCCCGAAGTATCCACAACAAAGCTACTTGAGCTAATAAATGAGTTCAGCAAAGTGGCAGGATACAAGATCAACACGCAAAAATCAGTAATGTTTTTGTACACTAGTACTGAACAATCTGAGGAGGAAATCAGGAGGAATTCCATTTTCAATAGCAACAAAAAGACTCAAATACCTAGGAGTTAATTTAAACAAAGAAGTACAGGACCTATATGCAGAAAACTACAAAACAATGCTAAAAGAAATTTTAAAAGACCTAAACAAATGGAAAGACATTCCATGTTCATGGACTGGAAGAATAAATATCTTGAAGATGTCAATCTTACCCAAACTGATTTATAGATTCAATGCAATACCAATCAAAATCCCAACAGTTTACTTAACAGAATTAGAGAAAGCAATTACCAAATTCATCTGGAAGGGTAAATGCACCCAAAAAGCCAAAAACATTTTCAAAAAGAATAACAATGTGGGAGGAATTTCACTGTCTGACCTTGAAACATATTACAAAGCTACAGTGGTCAAAAGAGCATGGTACTGGCATAAAGATAAACACATCGATCAGTGGAATAGAACTGTGAACCCAGAAATAAACCCTTAGCTATACAGTCACCTGGTTTTTGGCAAAGCTACCAAGCCCACGCTAACGGGAAAAAACAGTCTCTTCAACAAATGGTGCTGGGAGAACTGGATATCTATAACCAAAAGAATGAAAGAGGACCCCTAGCTCACCCCCTATACAGGATCAACTCAAAATGGATCAAAGATCTAAACATAAAAGCTAAGACCATAAAACTGCTAGAAGAAAATATTGGGAAACATCTTCAAGACCTTGTAGTAGGTGGTGGTTTCTTGGACATTACACCCAAACTATGTGCAACAAAATAAAAAATAGATAAATGGGACCTCCTCAAAATTAAACACTTTTGCACCTCATAGGACTTTGACAAAAGGGTGAAAAGGCAGCCAATTCAATGGGAAAAAAATATTTGGAAATCACATATCTGATAAGGGTTTAATATCCAGATATATAAAGAAATGGTACAACTCAACAATCAAAAGACAAATGACCCAATTCAAAAATGGGCAAAACACTTGAATAGACATTTCTCCAAAGAAGAAATACAAATGGCAAAAAAACACAAGAAGAAATGCTCAACATCACTCATGATTAGGGAAATGCAAATCAAAACTATAATGAGGTATCATTTCACACCTATCAGAGTGGCCAGTATTAAAAAGACAGAGAACTACAACTGTTGGAGAGGATGTGGAGAGATAAGAACACTTCTTCACTGTTGGTGGGAATGCAGAATGGTACAGACACTGCAGAGGACTGTTTGGCAGTTTCTAAAGAAGTTGAATATAGACTTGCCATGTGACCCGGCAATAGCACTACTGGGTATATACCCAGAAGAACTGAGAGCAGTGACACGAACAGACATCTGCACACCAATGTTCATAGTAACATTATTCACCATTGCCAAAAGTTGGAAACAACCCAGGTGTCCATCAACAGATGAATGGATAAACAAACTGTGGTCTATTCACACGATGGAATATTATGCAGTTGAAAGAAGAAATGAAGTTGTAAAGCATATGACAACATGGATGAACCTGGAAGGCATTATACTGAGCGAAGCAAGCCAGACACAAAAGGACAAATACTGTATGAATACGTTACTTTGAACCAAATATATTGTGTAACATATTGTTTGATTTAAAAAAAAATTTTATATGTATCCTGTACATTTAATTGAGAAATGTACATATTTATTCATTTGTTTTTACTTTTTAGTTTTTAATTGTTTACATTTTCAATTATTAAATGTGCAAAATAAAGTAAAAGAAAATGATATTAGATATTAAGATTCATTTTGAAAATTTGCATTAGGCCAGGTATTTTAAAAAATAGTTTTTCTATTTGAAATATCATCAAAATCTTATTCCTATACTTACCTAGCACGGGAGACACCATGATCACGAAGGTGGTTTTCCCATGGCAAGGTTTATCCATTGCACTCCGGATGTGCTGACCCCTGCGATTTCCCCAAATGTAGGAAACTCGACTGCATAATTTGTGGTAGTGGGGGACTGCGTTCGCGCTCTCCCCTGGAAAAAAAAAATCTTATTCCTGAAGAGAGTCCATATCATGCCTTTAATGTAATTTCCTCCAAACCACACTATTATTATTTTTTAAAGTGTATTTTTATTATAGAATGTGAACTTAGAAAAAAATCATGCACATGGGAAGACTCCTCATACAACAGCCTTCCATCAGCACACCACATGATTGAAACTTTGTTACAGATTATGAGATAATATCATCATACTATGACCACTAAGCATGATCCATAGTGTATATTTGGCACACATTGTTCATCTCTTCCCATTATCAACATATAATGCTTGGTGTGGAGACTGCCCATTTTTCATTGCTTCTCGTGTGTTTAGTTCTTTCACCCATAATCATCAATTTGACTCCTGGTTTATTCATAATACATGTATATTTGGACCAATACCTCAAAACAGAATTAGACCTTCCTGACCCTGTTTGTAAGAAGATATCCTTTTTTTATTTCATTCCTGTGTGTTATATTCAGCCTGGTCATCAATTTAGGAGAATTCTATTCCAAAGATTCCCTCCTACAAGTCCCCCTTCCCCCTGGCCACAAAATAATGGGTAGTTATATGTTCAGGCCATGCCCACTGGGAATATCCATGGTGGATGAGGGGAGAGTGGAATGACCATTCCTGTTGTCAGGTGCCACCAGGCATTGTATTTCCTTAGACCCAAAGTCAAGGTGTAGCCTGCTCCTAACCTTTCAGCCTCCTCTGCCTGGAGCCATTTTGGAACCAAGGACCTGCAGGCTAATTTTGCATTCCTTGAACAGGTTTTCCATTCTGGGTAAGGAAGGATACATCTACTGTCATATGGATTTGGATAGACTGACTCATCATTGAGGTGTAAATATTTTCTCATTTTTGAAGTCATTTCTGCTTCAACACTTGGCAGACTGAGATCTGAGGAGGACCTTTTGCTAACACGGGGGTTTTCCTAGAAATATCATTAGGGTTAAATACTAATTTAACTCGCCACTCTTCTGAGTCTGCCTCTGACTGGTTGTAGTTATTTGAAATTCCTTGAGAGTAATTTTGAGCTAGCATAAGGGCCATGCCAGCTATGTTCTGAGTAAACTTAAAAACAGCAGGAATCCATTCTTCTGATTGAGCAGAGAGGGCCCTAATGACCTTGTACATGCTCTGCAATGTCCTTCTGGACATTTTTCTCCACTTTCCTTTTCTCTCTCTCTCCCTTCACATCACCCCTCTCTTTGGTTGCTTGCTCTGATGCCTATTGAAATAGTTGTATGATGATCAGGATTCTGTATCAGCATAGAAAATAAACACCTGTTTTTAATTGACCAAGGACTGCAGAAGAGATATATTTTTGGTATATCATTTTCCTTTATGGCTAACTAATGCATATTCATTAATTAAATAATCCATCCGAGTGAAAAATGCTTTCACAGGAGGAATGTTGAAAAAGATTTTGAGTTTTGTGGCTCCATAAAATTTATGAATTGGCCTACTGTGATCTGCAGTAATTCATTCCAACAAGATATGAAGATTTCCCAAATAGGAATTTGATAATCCAGACCTAAATATGGTGTAAATGAAAATAGAATCACTAAATCAGTAATTTCTGTCATTTTTGAAGATTATTGGGTACAACAGGGCTGTATATACAAATAAGAATTATGTTATTGATTTCAATTATGTCTGAATTATTACTAACATTCAAATGTTTCTTCCTCTGTGGTGTATTTCTTATACTTGATTACAGTAAAACTAACCTGGCCTTACACTCTTTTGTAAAATGTATAATTTCATGCACACTCTTTTCTCTTTTGTGTTACAATTTTCCATTAAAGTCTTATTAACAGCTTTTCAAAAACATTCCTGTTGTATTTTGGCTACACCACATGGTATGGGAATGTATCTCATTAAAACTGCTTAAAAAACTAATAAAAATTAGTGCAGGAATAGCCAGAAATAGCAGCTATGCAGAGCAGGGCAAATGGACTTTTCCTTCAAGTGAATTATTATTAAGTTTCTATAAAATTGATTTGTAGAAAAAAAATAGGGAGGTTTGGAGGAAGCACATTCAATGTGAGATATGGACTAGAGTTATTAATCATATTTTCATGATGCTCTTGCCTAGTTTGTAACAAATGAAATACCAAAAAGCAAGGAGCTCATGGAGTTTGTGATACCTGTATAATACTATGCATATTTATTTTGTAAGTTTCCAACTTTTATTATGCACATAATGTGGTTGTATGCTCAAGTATGAATTGTAGATATCAATAAAAAATATACTTACAGACAGAGGGTGTTGATAGTCACACACAAAAGTTTTGGATTTGCCTATTTCTCTATTTAGGTCTTCCATGTTTTGCTCTTCAAACAAAACATGCTGTGCTCATGGGTGCGTCAAGATGGAAGGCTGTACCCCGCAGAAGGGACTGTGCCTCCTTTGACCATTATGAGCCACTCTGCCAAATACCTGGGGAATAGTCGAGATCGGACTATTATAATACTAAAATAGAACATGTGGAGCCTGCTCCTCCTGGTTTCGGCTGCCTCTGCCAGGAGCCATTTTGGAACCAAGGACCTGCAGGCTAATTTAGCATGCCTTGGATAGGATTTCCATCCCTGGGAAGTATGGATTAATCTGGTGTCATGTGGGATTGGTTACACTGCCTCCTCATTGTGGTGTAAATGTTTACAATGAACCTTGGCTGACTGAGATCTGAGGGAGAGCCTTTTGCAAACAAGGGGGTTTTCCTAGTAATCTCATTAGGATTGAATACTAGTTTAATTCACCCCTCTTCTGAGTCTACCTCTGACTCCTGGTAGTTATTTGCATTTCCTTGAGAGTGGTTATGACCTAGCATAAGAGCCATGGTAGCCCTGTTCCAGGTAGACTGAAAAAAAGCAGTAATCCATTCTTCAGATTGAGCAGTGAAGGCTCTAATGTCCTTGTAAATGATCTGTGATGTCCTTCTAGACATTTTTCTCCATGTTCTTTTTCATTCTGGCACTCCCTCCACTCCCCCACTCGCTTTTTGTTTGCTTGCTCTGATGCCTATGGAAAGAGTGGTGTGATGATCAGGATTCTGTAAGTTTCTTCATGGAAAATAAACTCCTGTTTTGAATTGGCCCAGGACTGCAGGACGGGTACATCATTTTACTTTTGCTCATTCTCATGCATAGTCGTTAATTAAAATAGTCCATCTGGGTCCATATTATTTTCTCTGGGGTACTGTTGAAAAAGATTTCAAGCTTTCTTGCTACAGAAAAGTAGGGATTGACCGAGGGTTATCTGCTTTAATTCATTCCAATAAGATGTGAAGAACTCCCAAATAAGAATTTGACCATCCAGAACCCAATATGGCGAACTGTCATTCTTAGATTAGTGGGTCCAATAGTTACAGCTGTAATATACAAAACAGAATTATGTCATCATTGATTTTAATGATGTCAGAATTATTAGTAACATTTAAATGTTTCTGCCTCTACAGGGTCTTAGTTATGGATTATATGATATCTAATCTGGCCTTACACTCTCTGTCTCTCTATTTTTTTTTTTTTAAATACATTTTTATTCTATTAGGTATGTATCATCAAGTAGTGTTCAATTGGAAAATATTTGTTCACAGAATGATTTACAATCCTAAAATAAACCACCGTTATTAATATCTCCAATCCTCTCAGACTAATCGGTAAATTCTTGGGTAACTCTCAAGCTCCTATGTAGGAGACAATTTTTCTAAAGTTTGTGCTTCTCTTGAAACAAATTTCACCATGAATTTAGTAGTTATTTTAATATTATTTATGTTATTATTAGAGCAGTGGTTTACTGAAAAATTCTTGCAGAAAATAGAGAATTTCCGTATATCTCTCACTTATTTTCCTTATCATTAACCTTTTATATTGCTCTCTTTACTTACTGATATTTTGTCAAAAAGGTCAATATTTTATTGAAAGTGGTGTATTGAATTTTCTTATTAGTAATGTACCACTATCTATTTCTCCCTTCAATTTTTCAACTTCTGCTCCATATATTTTGGAGCTTTGCTTTATATATATATATATATAATTGCTCATATATATATTTAATTGCTGACATTGTCTTTGAATGATTTATCAGTATATAGTGTTTTTCTTTCTCCTAGGAAGCAGTTTTATTTTTAAGTATACCTGTTAATGGGTCACAGAAAAATCATGTAGAGTGAACAGTGTTCCTGGATACTCTCCCTCCCACATGCATAGATTCCCTTATCATGAATAATTTCCATTAGTATGGTAACTTTGTTAAAATTGATAAACCTAGATTCTTATTATTAGTGTTAACTGTAGTCCATATACACATATACTCTTCCTATTCCCTTCTGAAACCCCTCTTCTTGTTGTAAATGTTACATATTATGTGGTCATACATTTATATGCCAAAGCATAGGTGATCTTTAATTTTATACACTTGAATTTAAGAAATTTTAAAATATGGAGTTACATACCAAAACCCAATATGCTATTACTGTTATTTTTCTTAGAAAAATGATTGACTTTATGAGATTTCTTAAAATTTTAAGTAATTCGACAAACCTTTGAGTGTCCTTTCATTTCTGTCTGAAGAACTTGTTTGAGGGCAGCACAAATGGAGGAAAACTCCCACAGGATTTATTCTTTGCTTGTTTGCTTGTTTGTTTGTTTGTTTGAATATGAGGATGCCAAATTAATCTTCCCCTCATTTTCAAAAACCTGTCTCAATAGATATAATATTATTAGAAGTGACTCATTTTCTTTGAACCCTTGAACTATTGCATGTTAATTTGCCTTTTTGCTTTCTTGATGTTTGTCTTCATGATTTCTGTGGCAAAATTGTTGCTTGAACTTATTGGGACTCACTTGGAGGAAACACGTTGCTTTACTCTTGCAGCTTTCAGAACTCTCTCTTTACCCATGTCATTTTACTGTGCGATTCCTGTGTGTCTGGGCATGATGTTCTATGACTTTATCCTGTATGGGGTTCTTACTTACTGTTGATTGTGCATACACATGCCTTTCATTACATTTGAGATGTTTCCTGCCATTATATCTTTGAATATTCCTTCTGCCACTTTCTCTATATTTTCTTTCTCTCTATCCCACAAAGCATGTGCATAATTCTTGATTTTATGCCATATGTCCTTACCACCAGGTGTAGAAGGGCCTACAGATTCCTGAGGTTCCAGTTTCCATTTCCCCATGGAATGTTTTAACAACTAGGAAAGGCTGGCAGATCCATTTTCCTTCAGTGGTCTGTGCTCCTGCAAGTCTAGGACCCAGTAGCACAGGGAGCATAAAAGGCAAAAGCTGCCACCAAAAAGTCACAGCACTGCTTGAGAAATGGCACCCGTTTGGTTCCATGAGAGGAGTGGGGTCAGGGTGGAGACACCAGTGATGTCCCTGCAAGAAGGTTTTTTTGTCTAAGCATCACGCCGTGTCCCCATGGCCCCAATGCATACAAGTCTCTGCGGCATGGCCCCAAAGTTGGTTTCTCGGGTGATTTTAAGGAAGGGGAGGTGTGGGTGCTGTCAATAATGTTGACCATGGCTCTGTCAGGAGCTCTAGAGGAACCCAGGGGACTAAAGTTAGCCCTCACCCCAACATACACACCAGGAGTCTGGCAACCAATGTTGTGTTTGCACCTTGTCCACCCTGGAGGTGTGTCATGCCTTGTAAGTCATGCCTTCTAAGCCAGCTTCACAGTCATCCACCGTGTGCCCTGCCCCACCCCAGCATGGACCAACTGCTGCCTGGCAGAGCCACTGGCCACCTAGCCCCGGGTTAAGGAGAGCCTCACGCCGGCCAAGGCACCCGGTGGAAACTGGCAGCCATATTAGGACAGTTCCATAGCACGCCAGGCTTACTGGATGATTCATTACACTCTTTTTTAAAATTTGTAATTTTTTTGTAACTCATTTCTCTTTCGTTTTTCAATTTTATGTTAAAGGTCTTATTAACTGTATTTAAAAAAAAAAAAACATTCCTTTTAGGATTTGGCTAGACCACATGGCATGGGAATATATCTCAATAAAATGGCTTCAAAACTAATATTACTGCAAGAATAACCAGAAATAGCCACTGTATATAGCATGGAAACAGCAGGGTTCTGAGAGGAGGCATTTATGTGTGAGTTTTTCTCTCTGTTTTTTTTTTTGTTTTGTTTTTTGGGTTTTTTTGGTTCTGTTATTGAAATAATGAAAGTACATTCATAAAGATTGAATTTAGGAACCCAAAGCTCTTTAATTATAGCAAATGCCATGGATTGGGCACTTAGCTTCAGTGGACTTCTTTATTATTAAGTCTCCATAAAATTGATTATTAGAAAAATAGGGTGGTTTGGGAGAAATACACTGGATGTGAGATAGGTACTACAGTTAAGAAGTTAGATTCTCATGATGATCTTGCCTAGCTTTTTTTTTTTTTTTTAAGTGATATTATTTATTATATTATTAAAAAATATGACATAAAATGTTCAGCTTATACATTTATATTGGTACTTAAGTATCACTATTTTCCCTATTACATTTTATAAATCATAATCTATTTTTAAAGGAAAAAGCTTCCCATTTTAGTATATTCACCTGTACTTTCTTCCCTGTTGTTTTCTTTTTTTTTTTATTATTATGGGTAAAAATCAAAATTCTCACAATACATACAAACATTTGCTAAATGATATATAAATATATATGCATATATGTGTATTTGCTTACAAAAATGTTATTTATATATATATATATATACATATATTGCCTAACTTTCAACAACCATTTCACCACAAACCCAGCAGTTGGTGGGGGCTGCTGTATGGGGCACCTGTACAATGTTACACATATTTATTTAGAAAGTACCAGCATTTACTATACACATAATTTTCCTGTACGTTCAGGTATGAATTGTACACTTCAATAAAAAATATTTTTCCGAAGGTGGTTGGTAGTCACACATGAAAGTCTTGTATTTGCCTATTTCTCAATTCAGATCTTCCATTTTTTGCTCTTCAAATTTGGAGTATGTGTTCATGGGTGCATTGAGATGGATGGCTGTACCCTAGGACTGGACCATGCATCTCTTGACACTTATGAGCCACTCTGCCTGACATCTGGGCAACAGCTGAATTGGGTTTTGTGTCCTTGTGCAGCCTATAGATGTTTCCCTCTTGGTGGTGGGTAGGGTCATCTGGATGCCATTGGCACAGAGTTGGAGGTTGGGGAATGTGCATCATTTTGTTTTGAGGGAGATTTTCTTTGAGCTGCCAGCCTTGGTTTTTGTTGTTAGAATAAATTTCATTTTACTTCAAATTATTTCAAAGAAGTACAATGTGACCTCACAGCAGTTATTTACATATGGATAACTGCCTCAGAATCCCTCTATACAGGAGAAAATCACAAAGAATTATCAGACTAATCAGAGATGCTTTCTGTGAAAGAAAAACTAGAGCTTGCTATCATTAGAGGAGAGATTCATAAATTAATTCACAAAGATCTCTAAATTAATCAAAAGTGGGCTTATTCAAAAATTAAAAATCAGAGAAAAACATTTGGATCTAGCTCGTCATTATTCTCCCAGTAAGTGTGGTTACCATTTTTCATTAATTTTTTTTAATTTTGCAGAAATTTCTGGACCAACTACCTTCACTAGTGAATGAAATCCTGGAAGCCTTCTCATGTTTCAAGACTGTAATTTTCAGAGGAGCTAAATAAATGCCTTACATTTTCACATAGTGGGTACTGATCTTTGGAGTAGTGCACTCATTCTAAGGAAAAAAATTATATTCAAAGGATATTACATACTTAAGAGTCATTTACAATGTTTGTGATTTGCCAGGAATTTTGAAAATTGTTTTTCTATTTGAAAGGCACCAAATATGTGCACAAAAAATATCACCAGGAGTTTTTTTTCCTGAGTAGAGGCCATATCATACATTTAATGTCATTTTCTCTAACCCAGACTATTGTTATTTTTCAAAGTATGTTTTTATTATAGAAGGTGAACTTAGAAAAAAAAATCATGCATATTGTAAGTCTCCACATACAACAGCCTTCCATCAACTCACCACACCGTGATGGAACTTTGTTACGGATTATGAGATACTATCATCAGACAATGACCACTAAGCTCGGTCCAGAGTGCATATTTGGCACACCTTTTCTGTTGTCTCGTATTATCAACACAAATCTCTTGGTGTGGCTATTGCGTGTGTCATGGCTCTCATGTGTTTACTACTTTTCCCCCTTAATCATCAATTTGACTCCTCCTTTATTCATAATACATTTATTATTGGACCACTACCTGTAAACAGAATTAGGGAATCATGACCCTGTTCCTAGGAAGAGATCCTTTTTAAATTCATTCTTGTGTGTTCTATTCAGCCCAGTCGTCAATTTAGGAGAATTCTATTACAAAGATTCCCTCCCCCTGCCTCATTGCCCTGTCACCCCAAAACAATGAAAAAGGGATATGTTGAAGCCACACCCTCAGGGGATCCCCAGGGTGGAAGAGGGGTGAGACGAATCACAATGCCGGACAACCAGTGCCACCATGCAGTCACATTTCCCTGGACCCACATAGATCATGTGGAGCCTGCTCCTACAGGTTTCAGCCTCCTCTTCTGGGAGTCATTTTGGAACCAAGGACCTGGAGGCTAATTTAGCATGCCTTGAATAGGATTTCCATCCCTGGGTAAATACGGATTTATCTGGTGTCAGGAGGGATTGGTTAGACTGCCTCCTCATTGTGGTGTAAATGTTTCTCATTTTCATGGTCATTTCTTCTTCAAACCTTGGCTGACTGAGATCTGAGGTGGACCTTTTGCAAACAAGAGGGTTTTCCTAGTAATCTCATTAGGATTTAATACTATTTTAATTCACCCCTCTTCTGAGTCTGCCTCAGACTCCTGTTATTTATTTTTACTTCCTTGAGAGTGGTTATGACCTACCATAAGAACCATGGTAGCCCTGTTCTGAGTAGACTGAAAAAAAGCAGTAATCCATTCTTCAGATTGAGCAGCGAAGGTTGTAATGAACTTGTACATGATATATGATGTCCTTCTGGACATTTTTGTCCATGTTCCTTCTCATTCTGGCACTCCCTCCACTCCCCCACTCGCTTTTTGTTTGCTTGCTCTGATGCCTATGGAAAGAGTGGTGTGCTGATCAGGATTCTGTAAGTTTCTTCATAGAAAATAAACACCTGTTTTAAATTGGCCCAGGACTGCAGGATGGGTACATCATTTTACTTTTGCTCATTCTCATGCATAGTTGTTACTTAAAATAGTCCGTTTGGGTCCATAATATTTTCTCCAGGGTACTGTGGAAAAAGATTTTGAGGTTTCTTGCCGCAGAAAAGTAGGTGTTGACCACATGTTATCTATCAAAATTCATTCCAATAACTTGTGAAGAATTCCCAAATAACAATTTGATGTTCCAGAATGAAATATGGCATAAATGAAAATAAAATCACTAAACCAGTAATTGATGTCATTCTTATAGATTATTGGCTCCAATAGTTAGGGCTTCATATACAAAACTGAATTACATCATCATCAATTTCAATGAAGTCAGAATTATTAGTCACATTTAAATGTTTCTTCCTCTACAGGGTATTACTTATTGTGGATTATATGACATCTAACCTGGCCTTACACTCTCTGTCTCTCTACGTTTTTATTTTGTAATACATTTTTATTCTATTAGGTATGTATCATCAATTAGTGTTCAAATGGAAAATGTTTTTTCACAGAATTATTTACAATCCTAAAATAAACCGCATATATTAATTTCTCCCATCCTCTCAGACTGATTGGTAAGTTCTTGGGTAGTTCTCAAGCTCATGTGTAGGAGACAATTTTTCCAAAGTATAGGCATTGCCATATACTCAACATCCTCCCCTTGGTCCCCTTTCCCCTATTAATAGAATTTTACATGAGAAGTTATCCTTGTTAAAATTGATGTACAAATATTCAAACATTGCTACTAACCATGGTCAATGATTTACATTATTTTGGACCATACATTTTTATAAACTTTGATGAAATTTAAGATGGTCTGTATCCATCATTGCAAGATCATATAGAACAATTCCGTTGCCCCAAAAATGCCCCATGTTCTATCTATTGTATTCTTCCCTCCTCCTCCCCTCAGGACACTAGGCAACTACAAAGCTTCACTCCTTGAAGAACAAGATTCATAGTTACTTGCAACAACATTAAGGGCTTGACATTCTGGCTTGTCCACCTCTATTAGGCACTGCCTATGATCTCAAGAGAGAACTACCCCTCTATGTGAGATAATAGCAGGACTCCCCAGGATGAGAGTCCAACACCTTCCTGCTCATTATGTAAGTCTCCAACCTCTGATACAACACTCTTATGACAAGATGAATGCTACACACTCCCTAGAAACCTGCCCCAGGTACAACCTGTCCTGTGAGCCCACGCATCCAATACCTTAAACCAGTAACCCTCCTCTGCCATATTTGTCAAAAGAACATTCTCAATGATTTAGATTCCACCACATGCCCTCAAATTGCCTGACCAGCACCACCCAGCCCAATAGCATCATTTTACCACTGTTATGACCATCTACTACACAACTACACCCTCCAATTTATCACAGATTTTGCATATGAGCATTGACTCATAAAATTCTCTTTCTGTCTCCTGTAAACTTATCTTCTCGACTCTAGCTCTGTAAGCATGCTCCATTTGCTTAATTCATATCAGTGAGGTCAAACTAGTACTTGTTCTTAAATGCCTGGCTTGCTTCATTCAACATAAGGTCTTCAAGATTCATCTATGTTATCCTGTGTGTTAATACTGCATTCTTTTTCCAGCTAAGTAATATTCCATTGTATGTATGTATGTACCACAATTTGTTTATCCATTCATCTGTTGATGGACATTTGGGTTGATTCCAAATTTGACAATAGTGAATAATGCCACTATGAACATTGGTGTGTATATGTTTGTGTCCCTGTTTTCACTTCTTCGGGGTATATACCCAGTAGTGGGATTGCTGTAACATATAGCAGTTTTATAGTTAGCTTTCTGAGGAACCACCAATCTGTCCTCCACAATGGCTGCAACATTCTACATTCCCACCAGAAGTGGATAAGTGTTCCTATTTCTCCACATCCTCTCTACTTGTAGTCCTCTGTTTTTTAATAGCCACCAGTCTAATGGGTGTAAGATGATTTCTCATTGTAGTTTTGATTTGCATTCTCTAATAGCTAGTGATGTTGAGCATCTTTTCATGTGCTTTTTAGCCATTTGAATTTCTTCTTTGGAGAAGTGTCCCTTCAGATCTCTTGCCCATATCTTAAATGGGTTGTTTGACTTTTTATTTTCAAAGTGTAGGATTTTTTTTATATATGCTGGATATTAGGCCCCTATCAGATATATTGTTACCAAATATTTTTTCCCTTGAGTAAGCTGCCTTTTCACTTTCTTGACAAACTCCAATGATTATATGTGGGGATCTATCTCAGAACTCTCAATTCAGTTCCATTGGTCAGTATGTCTATCCTTGTGCCAATATGTAGTTTTGACCACTGTACACTTGTAGTATATTTTAAAAGTCAGGTAGTATGATTTCTCTGATTTCATTTTTTCTTTTTCAATGTCTTTGGCTATTCGGGGCTCCTTCCCCTTCCAAATAAATTTCATTGTCAACTTTTCTAATTCAAGTTTTAAAAATGCTGTGGTAATTTTTATTGGGATTGTGTTAAATCTGTAAATCAGTTTGGATAAGATAAACATTGTAATGAGGTTTAATCTTCCCATCCATGAACAGGGAATATTCTTTCATTTATTTAAGTCTTCTTTAATTTCCTTTAACACTGTTATGTAGTTTTCTATGTATAAGTCATTTATATCTTAAGTTAAATTTATTCTTAGATATTTAATTCTTGTAGTTGCTAGTGTAAATGGGATTTTTTTCTTGATCTATTCCTCAGATTGCTCATTATTGATGTACATAAATGCTACTAATTTTTGCACAATGATCTTATAACCTGCCACTTTACTGAACTCATTTATAAGCTCTAGAAGCTGTTGTAGATTTCTCAGGACATTCTAGGCATAGATCATGTCATCTGCAAATAGTGAAATTTTTATTTCTTCCTTTCCAATTTGGATGCCTTTTATATCTTTTTCTTCCCTAAGTGCTCGAACTGGTACTTATAACACTATGTTAAATAAGAGCAGTGACAGTGGGCATCCTTATCTTTTTCCCGATGTGAGAGGAAGGCTTTTAGGATTTCACCATTGAATATGATGTTAGCTGTGGGACTTTTGTATATATCCTTTATCATGTTGAGGAAGTTTCCCTCTATTCCTATCTTCAGAAAGTGTTTTTATCAGGAAAGTGTGCTGTATTTTGTGAATGCTTTTTCTGCATCTATAGAGATGATCAGGTGATATTTTTCTCTTGATCTGTTTATGTGGCATATTACATTGATTTATTTTTATTATGTTGAACCATCTGTAGCCATTTGGCAGTTAGATGTAATTATGAATTCCAAAAATATATATTGGATTATGCTTGTAAACTGGTATGCTAATGTGGGCATGATTAAGTTATGAATAGGGCGTTAACTGGGCCACGGCAGTAAGGTGTTGAGCCCCACCCCTTGGTGGGTGGGGGAATCAAATATAAAAGGCATGGCAAGAACAGAGTTGAAGCAGTTCTGATGTTGGAGGTTTGAGGCTGGAGCTTGGGGAGGCACGCAGACAGAGGAGCTCGGTCATGAGGAAAGAATGAAGGCCCTGGGATAGAGACGAGCCATTCGCCTAACAGTTTCACAGCTGGCATTGTGGAGAGAAGCAAAACCTAGAGAGCCTCATAGTCTACAGCTGACCTTGTGGAGGAAACAGAGGAACTAAGCCCAGAGAGAAACGCAGCCCCGGGAAGAGAGGAAACCAAGAAGCCCGAACCCTGGCAAACGTCGACAGCTGTCTTACTCCAACACGTGGCAATGGACTTTGGTGAGGGAAGAAACTTATGCTTTATGGCCTGGTAACTGTGGACTTCTACCCCAAATAAATACCCTTTATAAAAACCAATCACCTTCTGGTATTTGCATCAGCACCCCTTTGGCTGACTAATACACCATCCTTGCATGAGGGATGAAACCTACTTGGTCATAGTGTATAATTCATTTGAATTATACACTATAATTCATTTGATATGTTGTTGAATGTGATTAGCAAGTATTTTCATTTGATATGTATAATTCATTTGATATGTTGTTGAATGCGATTAGCAAGTATTTTCTTGAGGATTTTAGCATCTAGTTTCATTATAGAAATTGGTCTATAGTTTTTCTTTCTTGTTGCATCTTTGTTTGTCTTTTGTATTAGGGTGAAATTGGTATCATAGAATAAGTTGTGCAACATTCCCTCCACTTCTATATTTTGGAAGAGTTTATATAGGATTAGTGTTATTTCTTTCTGAAATGTTTGGTAGATTTCACCTGTGAGTCCATCTTGTCCTGGGCTCTTCTCAGTTGGGAGGTTTTTGATGACAATTTCAATCTCATTACTTGTGATTGGCCTGTTGAGTTCATCAATTTCTACTTTTGTCAATGTAGTCTGCTTGTGTGTTTCTAGGAATTTGTACATATCCTTTAAATTATCCATCTTGTTGGCATACAATTTTTCAAAGTATCCTTATATGAAACTCTTTATTTCAGTTGGGTCTGTGGTGATAGTCCTTTCCTCATCTAATTTTACTTATTTGCATCTTCTCTCTTCTTTCTCTGTTAATCTAGCTAAACATTTGTCAATTTTATTAAGCTTCTCAAAGAACAAGCTTTTGGTTTTATTTTTTCTAATGCTTTCCTATTTAAATTTATTTAGCTCCGCTTTAATCCTCAATATTTCCTCCCGTCTGCTTCCATTGGGGTTAGTTTGTTGTTCTTTTTCTAATTCCTCCAGGTGTGCAGTTAGATCTTTGATTTCAGCTCTTAGTTTTTAATATAGGCATTTATGTCTATGAATGTCCCTCTCAGCACTGCTTTTTTTGCATTCCATAGATTTTGATATATTGTGTTGTCATTTTCATTCATTTCAAGGTAGTTACTGGTTTCTTTTGCAATTCCCTCCTTGAAAAACTGATTGTCTAAGAATGGATTGTTTACCTTCCTTGTCTTTGTTCTTAATCTGTTTCTCTGCCTCTTACTGATTTCCAACCTCAGTCCATTGTGGCCAGAGAAATTACTTTGTACAAATTCAATCTTTCTGAATTTATTTAGAGTTGTTCTGTAGCCTACCATATGGTCTATCCTGGAGAATGATCCATGTGCACTTGAGAAGAATGTATATCCCTCAGTATTTGTGTGTAATGTTCTGTATATGTCTATTAAGTCCTGATCCTTTAATGTATTATTCAAGGTCTTTGTTTCTTTATTGATTCTCTGCTGAGATGTTCTGTCTAATGGTGATAATGGTGTATTAAGGTCCCCCACTATAATTGTAAAAGCATCTATTTCTCCACTTAGTTATTTCAATATTTGCCTCATATATTTTGAAGCACCCTAGTTAGGTACATAAATGGTTTGATTGTTCTTTCTTCTTGATAGATTACCACATTTATTAATATATAGTGGCCTGTTTTCTCTCTTAAAGTGGTTTTGTATTTAAAGTCTACTTTTTCTTATATTAGTATAGCTATTCATGCCCTTTTTTGTTCACTGTTTGCATGTAAAATTGTTTTCCAGCCATTCGTTTTCAGCCTCCTCGCATCCCTGGGTCTAAGGTGAGTTCTTTGCAGACAGTATATAAATGGGTTATATTTCCTTATCTATTCTGTCAATCTGTGTCTCTTGACTGGTGAGTTTAATCCATTAACATTCAGTGTTATCATTGTCAAGGAATTACTTACACTAGCCATATTATCCTTAGGTTTATGTATGCCATATGTTGTTTTTATTTCTCTTTTTATCTTTTTAGTTCTTCTTACATTCTCCTCCAACTTTCTCTACTATTTTTTTAGTTTCAACCTGCAGAGCTACCTTTAGTATTTCTTTTCTTTTTTTTTTTTTTTTTTTTTATTGTGGTTAAAAATCAAAATTTTCACAATATATACCAACATTTGCAAAATGATATATAAATGTATATGCATATATGTGCATTTGCTTACAAAAATGTTATTTATGTATATATATAAATATATTTTAAGAGGTGCTTAGATACCCAAAATATTACACGAAACCCACTGGGATTCCCATGTTGCCCACCTCCCACACCTCCCACCACATCCCACACAAACATCTCCCACAAGTGTGGCCCACCACCCTTAATGGACTTACACATCCTGGGGCCTTGCCACCAACCATAGACCACAGTTCACCCCGTAGACAACACTTTCTCCCACACAGTTCTTAGTGGTATGTGCTATTTTAAAATGGCCTACATCCGTTGCCACAAAGGTTTTAGTATTTCTTGAAGGGCAGGTTTCTTATTGATAAACTTTCTTAATTTCTGTTTATCTGTAAATATTTTGAACTCTCATTTTTGAATGCCAGCTTTGCTGGATAGAAAATTCTTGGCTGGAACTTTTTCTTCTTTTAGCACCTTAACTATGTCATACCAATGCCTTCTTGCCTCTATGGTTACAGATGAGAAATCAGCACTTAATTTTATCTAGCTTCTTTTTGTATGTGATGGATCTCTTTTCTCTTGCTTCTTTTAGTATTTTCTCTTTGTCTTGAGCATTGGACAATTGGACCAGTATATGTCTTGGGTTTTATGCTTGTTAGGATATATATTGTTTGGGGTGTTTTGTGCAACCTATACATGTTCATCCATGCCCCTCAATAGAGTTGGGAAATTTTCAGCCATTATTACCTCCAACATTCCTTCTGCCCACTTTGCCTTCGCTTCTTCTTCTGGGATGCCTATAATGCATATGGTTGTGTGTTTTGCATGGTCATTCAATCCCTAATTCATTGCTGGATTTTTTCTATCTTTTCATCTATCTATCCAAATAGCTGTGTGATTTCTGAGGTACTGTCTTCCACATTACTAATTCTCTCCTCTGTTCAAATCTGCTATGTGCTTCTAGTGTATTTTTTATTTCTTGCATTGTGCCATTCATCACCATCATATCCATTTATTTGTATGTGTGTTTACAATTTCTTTGGTATTTTCTCCCAGTGTCTTCTTAATATATGTAATCTTTCCCATCACTTCATCAAGTTGAATCATGATATTTGGACATCTCTAATTAGTTGCTCCGTATTTTGCATCCCCTCCTGGTTTTTAGTTTGTTTGTTAGACTGGGCCATGTCTTCCTGTTTCTTAGCATGGTTTTTTTTTTAATTTTTTGCTGGTATCTGGGCATCAGTTTATCCTGAAGGGTTTATTCAATTGATTAGCTTCTATTTCTACTCTAGGGTTTTCTTTTGTTGTTTTTGTGTGTGTGGTAAAGTTTCACTTTGACACTTCATTGCTTTTATTCTATTTCCTTGTTGTTCTCTATGTCCCTTTGAAAAAAATGAAATTAAGAGCAAAGGAGGAATTGTGGGAAAATAGCTGATGGGTAGGCATAAAAAGCTAAGCTCGACAGGAGGCAAAATGGCGTTGGTGTAGGAGGGCGCACACTGCAAGCTCCCAGAGCAAGGCGGATTGGGGACGGGGTCCTGCCCGGGGGTCTGTGCTGTGCACGCGTGGAGTGAGAAGCTTGGGACATCTATATGCGCGGATCGGCGGCATGGACCGAACGGTGGAGATTCGTGAGTTTTGAGGCTGCCAGTGGAGGTTGGCACAGGCGGCTGAGCACCGCGGTTACGGAAATAAATAATAAAACGGCCATTTGGAGACGCGGGCGGGGCGAGAAAGTTTTATTTTCTGGGGAGCTGGCTGCCTGGCGCCCCTTGGACCTTGTGTGAACAGAGCAAACGAGCTAGTCAGCACCCGGTGAACCGGAGGGGGGATTTTGGTCGGGGAACGCAGCTGATTTCCCTAGCCACCCAGGGATAAGCCCCGGGCCGCTGCGGAGCCAGGAGGAAGGGACACTTCCCAAAGAAGGGAGGGTTCGGTTGGAAGACAGGGAAGGGTATTTTATATTTTTAGACATCGATCTGGCTGCCTGCACCGCCCCATAGCTTTGGGGAGCAGATAAGCCGACCTGAAGCAGCACTAGGCTGAGAGCAGACGCGAATCTGCACTCAAACTGATTTACTGAGCAGCCCAGTGACGCTGGAGCTCGGCGCCAGAAGGGGCGGAATCCGCCATCTTTAGCAGCCTCACTGACTAACATCAGAGCTTCAGCTAACCTGGGGAGTCCGGAAAGTGGGACATGCTTGATTAATTTCCACGGGCCCAGCTAGGGTCACTTCCGTAAGGGGGTTGGTCTAGAAGAGGAATTATTTTGGGTCCTGCATTTGGCTAATAAAAAAAAAAAAAAAAAGTGAGGTCACCTCAACAATTGAAAAATAAATTCTTTTTAATTTAGTTTAATAGCTAAAAGCTGCTTCAGAACCTGCATATAGAACCCTGTGGGGAAATTCATTGATAAACACAAGTAGGCAGGAAGGATCCACGTGGACCCTAGGGGAATCATTGACCCCCCTTAGCTCTGTTTGACTGCTTGCCTGTGTGGATCTTTGGTTTCTCTCTGTTACTTTCTGGTCTATTGCTATTATTCCCATTTTCCTCCCCCCTTCCTTTTTCCTTCTATTTTTTTTTTTTAAATAGGTGCTGCCAGCTGGTCGCTTATTTGCTGGGCTTCTTATTCAGTAATTTCCCACTCGCTGTATATATTGATTCTGTATTACAAACTATCGCTTATCCTTCCTGCATGTTTCTGCCTTCTGTTTTCTGTTGTGGCTGTTAGAGACAACATTTTTTCATAGGCCCACAACTTAAGGGTGTCAATTTCTATCCCATCTATTTTGTTTTCTTCTTCTTTTTTCTTTTTTTTTTTTTTTTAGTATTAACTTTTTCCTTTCAGACCTTTCTCTACTATTTCTCTACCTCCTCATAATTCTAGCCTTCTAAATCACTATATATATATATATTCCTCCATTTGTTTTCCCAGTTCATTATAGGAACTCCATATTTTTTCCTAGTACTCTACACTGCCTACACAAGTTAAATATTCATCTCATTAAGTCTCATTTTGCCCCTCTTCTATCTTTTATCAATATTTCTATTATCCTTCTGCCTTCCTTACATCTTTTGATTCCTCTGGCCCTAATCTTTTGCCTTCAAGGGAACATAGAAAGAAGTAAGGAAATAAAATAAGAAGAAAAACTGCCAAAGAGAAAACTTAACTCACACGCAGAACCAACAGCTAAATAAAATTCTAGAGCATAGAGAAAAGCTAATCAACTGAACAAACCCGGCAAGATAATATGATGACCAGAGGGCAACAGAAAAATACAAATGACTCTGAAAAACTGGAAAACATGGACCAGTCCAGTGCACAAAATAAAAACCAGGAAGCAATGCAGTACATCGAACAACTAATCAAAGCTATCCAAACAAATATCATGGACCAACTTAAAGAACTGAAGGAAGAGATTAAGGATATAAAGAAGACACTGGGAGAACATACTGAAAAAATAGCTAACACACCTAAAAAGGTAATGAATATGATGGCGAACAAAGACACAAGTCAAGAAATGAAAAAGACACTGGACTCACATGGCAGCAGAATTGAACAGGCAGAGGAAAGAATTAGTGATATGGAAGACAATACAGTTGAAATCAAAGAGATTGTAGAAAAGATAGACAAAAAGATAGAAAAAATCCAGTATGGTCTCAGGGAATTAACCGATAATGCAAGACGCACAAACATACGCATTATGGGCATCCCAGAAGGAGAAGAGAAGGGAAAGGGAACAAAAGGAGTGTTGAAGGAAGTTATGGCTGAAAACTTCCCAACTCTATTGAGAGAGATGGATGTGCAGATCCAGGAAGCACAGCGCACCCCAAATAGTATAAATCCCAACAGGCCAACTCCAAGACATATACTTGTCAAACTGTCCAATGCTCAAGACAAAGAGAAAATACTCAAGGCAGCAAGAGAAAAGAGAACCATCACATACAAGGGAAGCACAATAAGATTAAGTGCTGATTTCTCAGCTGAAACCATGGAGGCAAGAAGACAGTGGTATGACATAGTCAAAACACTAAAAGAAAAAAACTTCCAGCCACGAATTCTCTATCCAGCAAAATTGGCATTCAAAAATGATGGAGAGTTCAAAATATTCACAGATAAACAGCAGTTAAGAGAGTATGTCAAGAAGAAACCAGCACTTCAAGAAATACTAAAGGAATCTCTACAAATTGAAAGGAAAAAACAAAGGAGAGAGAGTTGGAGGAGAGTTTAAAAACAACTGAAAACTCAAAAAAGAGAAACAAAACAACATATGACATACATTAAACCAAAGAAAAAATGACTGAAGTAAGAAATTCGTTACGAGTAATAACA
>JAKSZT010053840.1:11186777-11226258 GCA_026826555.1 Tolypeutes matacus | reverse complement strand
TGCAAGAAATTATAACAATGAGGTGGAGCCAGTGGCCACTTGACAGTTTTTGGGTAGGGAGGGGATGAGCAGTTGAAATACAGGGGCTTCTTTGGGAGTTGGAGGTTCTCCTGAGTACTGTTGTGGCAATGGATGTAGGCCATTTTAAATCAGCACACACCACTCAGAACTGAGTGGGAGAGAGTGTGGTCTACAGTGTGAAACTGTGGTCTATGGTTGGTGGCAAGGCTCCAGGATGTGTAAGTTCATTGAGGTTGGTGGGCCACACTTGTGGGAGATGTTTGTGTGGGATGTGGTGGGAGGTGTGGGAGGTGGGCAACATGGGAATCCCAGTCGGTTCCGTGTAATATTTTAGGTAATCTAAGCACCTCTTAAAATATATGTATATATGTATATATATATAAATAACATTTTTGTAAGCAAATACACATATATGCACATATATTTATATATCATTATGCAAATGTTTATATGTATTGTGAGAATTTTGATTTTTACCCATAATAAAAAAATAAAAAATAAAAAATAAATAAAAGGTAAAAAAAAAAAAAAAAAAAAAAAAAAGCTAAGCTCTCACTAAGACAACTGAGAGAGAGTCAAGGACTGCCTTGTTGTCCTGCTTTGGGGTACAGCAGGTGCCACTTCACAACTCCCAGGAAAGTTGGGGACAGAGATGAAGAAGCCAAAACAGTAATTCATGAGTTATTGATCCTCATGTCTACTGGGAAGAGCTCCTTCCCCTAACCCTGAGATATTGAAGGGGGGTAAAACTCCTGGTGAATTGTATCTGACTGAGAGGAAAGCACACTCCTTACTCCCGGCCAGCTCCTTTAGATATATATAGAGCAAGAGGATGCTCTGTGTTATCTAGATGGGTACTGGAAAGATAAAGAAGCCAAAGAAAATCTTGAGTTTCTTGTCTCTGTGGCTGGAAGTGGCACATACACCCGATCCTCAGGACAAAAAGCTTAAGAAGGGCTGCTGGCTCCCTCCCCCTAAAGGAATGTGACAACAACCTCCCTGGGAGGAAGAGGTGTCTGGGAGGGTGGAGAGTGGTTTCTGTGCAGTTATATTAGCCAGTCAAGCCGTTCTTGGTTGTCAAAATGGACTTTGATGTGACAGGGATAGTGTAGGGGGATCTCCTCAGACTGATTGTCCGACCCAGCAGCCTAGGTAAAGAGAGGAATTACATCAGAGATGAGGCAGAGATAACAGACTTAGCAGCAGGAATGCGGAGAATCTAACCTGTCCAAAGGAAAATTAGCAGAGAAACTTCTGAAAGGCTCTCTAACCTAAGGAGACAGATTAGCTCAGTGGAAGAATCATATACAAAGTCCCTGGAGTGACCCCTGGCTCTTCTCAAAGAACTGATACAGGGGTATCAGGTATCCAGCTGAAACTTTATGACAGGGAACATATTGACATTCTCTTTGTATTAGCTTTTCTTGAATCTCTCATTTTGAAAAAAGTTTCCTTTTTTATTTTCCTTATTTTATTTTACTCATTAAACCCTGGCTTAAAACCTGCAGAGGACAGGTTGCAGTGTGATTGGTTGGTGAATAGCAGCAGCCTGAGAAGAGCCCTAGGGGTCTAAGAGAGAAGGCTGTTTTTCCATGTTTATCTTTGTTTTGTGTTTTGTTTTGTTTTGTTTTTTGCCTTCTCCCTCTTTTTTTTAAATGAGTAGTTGCTGTCTTGTTTTCTTGTGTTTGTGTTTCCCCTTCCTTTGTTTCTCTATCTTTATTTTTCTTTTTTCTTTTGTTTTCCAATTTTGTCTACCTATGCTATATGTTTTCTCTCCTTCATCTTTTTATTTTCTGTTTCCTGTTGTTGTTCTTTCATTCTACCTCTTTTTGCTTGATCTTCAATTTTTCCTTTTCTCATTTCTCTGTCCCTCTTACATTCCTGTTTTCTTTCTTTTTTACTTTTTTCTTTCTCTCATTTACTTTTTCTTTCCCCCTTTTCATATCATTGCAGCCTTTTAAGTCATTCTATAATTTATTCTGTTTCTTGTGTCATTTTTTTCTCTTCCACTTTTCTAATCTTGTTCTTCTATACTTCTTACTCAGGTTAATTATTCAATTTCCTAGGTCTTGTACAGGCCCTTTTCTACCTTTTACTATTATTACTACTATTATTCTTTTTCTTTTCCTATCTCTTCCTATTTCTCTGGTCCTCACTTTGTTTACAAGGGAACAGACATGAGTGCAAGGAAATAGAACAGCAGGAATGCAGTGGCAAAGTGAAACCATAAAACAGTCAACAACAACAAAATAAAACCATAGATTAGTAGAGAGGCTATTCATCTGAATAACCCCATCGAGATAAACAGATGCTTAGACACCAACAAAAAATTACAAGCCATACTAAGAAACAGGAAGACATGGCCCAGTCCAATGAACAAACTAATAACCAGGAGGAGATGAAGAACATGGAAAACTAATCAGAGCTGTCAAAACAAATATCATGAATCAACTTAATGAAATGAAGGAAGAGATTAAGGATATTAAGACAACACTGGGAGAAAATACTGAAGAAATTGTAAACATACATAAAAAGATAATGGATACAATGGTGAAGAATTGCACAATCCAAGAAATAAAAAATACACTGGAAGCCATAACAGCAGCTTTGAACAGGCAGAGTTAAGAATTAGCCATGTGAAGACAGTACATCTAAAATCAGATAGTAGAACAGATAGATAAAAAGATTTAAAAAAATCCAGCAGGGACTTGGGGATTTGAATGACAAAATGAAATGCACAAACATATGTATTACACACATATCAAGTGAGATGGTTGTACATGTCCAGGAAGTGCGGCACACCACAAACAATATAAAACCCAAAAGGCCTACTACAAGACATATACTTGTCAAATTGTCCAGTGTTCAAGACAAAGACAGAATATTGAAAGCAGCAAGAAAAGAGAACCTTCACATACAAGGGAAGGTCAATAATATTAAGTGCTGGTTTATCATCTGAAACCATGGAGGCAAGAAGGCACAGGTATGACATAGTAAGGTACTAAAATAAACTTCCAGCCAAGAATTCTCTATCCAGCAAAGCTGGCATTCAAAAATGATACAGAGTTCAAAATATTCATAGATAAACAGAAATTAAGAGATTATGCCAAAGAGAAACCTGAACTTCAAGAAATACTAAAAGGAGTTCTTCAAGTCAAAAGGAAAAAACAGGAGAGAGAGCACTGAAGAAAAGTATAAGAAAAATGAAAAAGACAAAAAGAGAAATAAGAACAACATATGACATACATAAACCCAAGGAAAACATGGATAATGTAAGTAAATCATTGACAGTAATAACACTGAATGTTAACAGATTAAACTCACCAGTCAAGAGACAGATTGGCAGAATAGATAAGGAAAGATAACCCATCTATCTGCTGTCTACAAGAAACCCAACTTATATACCCAGGAATTCAAGGAGGCTGGGAGTGAATGGTTGGAAAACAATTTTACAAGCAAAAAGGGGCAGGAATAGCTATACTAATATCAGACATAGTAGACTTTTTTTTTTTTTTTTTTTTTTTTTTTTTTTTTTTTACCTGGAGGTACTGGGGATCGAACCCCAGTCTCTCCATATGGTAGACGAACACCGAACCTTTTGAGCCACATCTGTTTCCCCATAATAGACTTTAAATGCAAAAGTTTTGTAAGAGACAAAGATGGACATTATATATTAGTAAAAAGGATAATCTTTCCAGAAGAAAAAACAATCATAAACATTTATGCACCTAACCAAGGTTCCAAAAAATACATGAGTCGAACACTGGAAAAACTAAGTGGAGAAATAGATGTCTCTACAATTATAGTGGGGTTCTTTAATACACCATTGTCACCATCAGAATGAACATCTCAACAGAAAATCAACAAAGAAATAAAGACTTTGAATTGCACATTAGAGAATCTGGACCTAGTAGACATATATAGAACACTACACTCAAATACAGCAAAATATACATTTTTCTTGAGTGCACATGGATCATTCTCCAAAATAGACCACATGCTAAGCCACAGAACAACTATCAATGAAATCAGAAAGATTGAAATTATACAGAGTAATTTCTCTGATCACAATGGAATGAAGCTGGAAATCAGTAAAGGCCAGAGAACCAGACTAAGCACAATGATATGGAAGTTAAACAACATACTCTTAGACAAACAGTAGGTGAAGGAGTAAATATCAAAAGACAACAGTAACTACCTTGAAACAAATGAAAATGACAACACAACATATCATAACATATGAGATGCATCAAAAGCTGTACAGAGAGGAAAATTCATAGCCAGAAATGCATATATCAAAAAAGAAGAAAGAGCTAAAATCAAAGACCTAACAGCACATCCTGAAGAAGTAGAAAATGAACAACAAACCCCAAAGGAAGTAGAAAAAAGGAAATAAAAAAGTTTAGACCAGAACTAAATGAAATAAAAATATGAAAGCACCAGAAAAAATAAACAAAACCAAAACTTGGTTCTTCGAGAAAGTCAATAAATTGACAAAACCTTAGCTAGACTAACAAAGAATAAAAGAAAATGCAAATATACAAAATAAGAAATGAGGAAGGGGATATCACCACTGACCCCAGAGAAATAAGGAGTATCATAAGAATATACTCTGAAGAATTATATGCTAACAGTATGGATAACTTAGAAAAAATGAACAAATTCCTAGAAACATATGAGCAGCCTAAATTGATAAAAGAAGAAATTGATGAACACAACACCAATCACAAGTAACGAGATAGAATCAGTCATCAAAAACCTCCCAAATATGAAGAAGCCAGGACCAGATGACTTCACAAATGAATTCTACCAAACATTGCAGAAAGATCTAACATCAATCCTGTTTAAACTTTTCCAAAAAATAGAAGTAGAAGGAACATTGTCTAACTCATTCTATGATGTCAACATTACCCTAATACCAAAGCCAAACAAGGGCACCACAAGAAAGAAAATTACAGACTTATCTCTCTAATGAACCCAGAGGCTAAAATCCTCAACAAAATACTTGATAATCAAATTCAACATCACATCAAATGAGTTATACATTATGACCACGTGGATTTCATCCCTGGTATGCAAAGATTGTTCTATGTAAGAAAATCAGTGTTATATACCACATAAACAGATCAAAAGAAAAAAACACACGATCTTCTCTATAGATGCAGAAAAAGCATTTGACAAAATACAGCACACATTCCTGATAAAAACGCTACAAAAGTTAGGGATAGAAGGAAACTTCCTCAACATGATAAAGGGTATATATGAAAAACCCACAGATAACATCATATACAATGGTGAAATTCTAAAAACTTTTCCTCTAAGATCAGGAACAAGATAAGGATGCCCACTATAGCCTTCCTATTTAAGATTGTGTTAGAAATACTTGGTCAAGCACTTCGGGAAGAAAAAATATAAAAGGCATCCAAATTGGAAAGGAAGAAGTAAAAATATCACTATTTTTAGATGACATGATTGTATATATAGAAAACCCTGAGAAATCTACAGCAAAATTTCTAGAGCTTGTAAATAAGTTCAGTAAATTCACAGGTTATAAGAATAATGCACAAAAATCAGTAACAGTTCTGTACACCAATAATGAGCAATCTGAGGAGCAAAGCAAGAAAAAAATTCCATTTACAATAACAACTAGAAGAATCAAATACCCAGGAATAAATTTAACTAGATGTTGTAAATGACTTATATGCAGAAAACTATACACCACTATTAAAGTAAATCAAAGAAGACTTAAATAAATGCAAGAATATTCCCTGTTCATGGATAGGAAGACTAAATATCATTAACATATCTATCCTACCCAAATTGGTCTACAGATTTAATGCAATCTCAATAAAAATTACCACAGCATTTTTATTGATTTGGAAAAACTAATTATGAAACTTATTTGGAAGGGCAAGAGGCCCCAAATAGCCAAAGACATATTGAAAACAAAAAAAAATGAAATTGAAGGAATCACACTACCTGACTTTAAAATATACTACAGGGGCAGATGGTTTGGTGTCCATCTCCCATATGGAGGGACCTGGGTTCAATCCCTGGGACCGTCCGGTAAAAATTAAAAAAAAAAACTATAGAAGGTGCTCAGGCCACCAGGCCCCATGTGCAAGTGTACCATCAGGTCCCATGAACAGGTAAGCCCCCCAGGTCCCACACATGGGTGTGCCACCAGGCCCCGTGAGTGGGTGAGCCCCCAAGACCCTGAGCGCAGGAGTGCTGCCAGGCCCCGAGCACAAGTGTACCACCAAGTCCCGCAAGTGGGTGCACCATTTGACCCTGTGCGCGGGTGCACTGCCAGGCTGTGCAAGTGGGCGAGCCCCCCCCAGGCCCCATGTGCGGGTGCACCATCAGGGCCCACGGAGCCATGCAGCAAGATGATGACATGACAGGAGAGTGACACAGGGGAGAGCCAAGATGAGAAGTACCGAAAAACCAGGAACTAAGGTGGCGCAGGCAGTAGGATGCCTCTCTCCCACATCAGAGGTTCTGAGGATTGAATTCCGGTGAAGATAGGAGGAGAAGGATGAGAAGAGAGGGCAGGAAACAGATACAGAGAATTGCCCAGCGAATGGACATAAAAACAACAAAAATGGAGGGGAGGCGGGGTAAAAATAGATAAAAGTAAATAAATAAATAAATCTTAAAAAAAAAAAAAAATACTACAGTCATCACAGAGGTAACGCTTATGCACATTTCAGCAAGATCTCATAGCCAAAGTGGATACTATAAAATATAGCCCCACCATCTGACATTCTAGCAAGATGTTACTTTGTCTGACTTATTAATTAATGATTACAGCCCAGACTCTGGAAAGTTAGCTGTTTACTTGTAGAAGATTGATAAGTTTTAAATGATTTCTCTCTGGCAGAAAGGCTAACCCTGAAGGACATTAACCAGATTTGTATCTAACTTGGCAATGTAATTCCAGCATTTTTTTGTCCACTGTCTATACTGATCAGTTTCTCATATCCTCCTTTGAACCAGCCCTATCTTCTCTCTGGTACCCTATTAATGAGCTAAATAAAATCTTCAACGAGTGCTTGCTAAAAAAAAAAAAAATATATATATATATATATATATAGCCCCAAATAGTGGGGCTCCTGAGGGCTCCAGAGATACTCTGTTCCTATGGTCAGGGCAGATAGCTCTGGAGTTTGGTGCCTTGCCACTGGGCCTTACTTTGGTGTTTGTGCTCCTGAGAGTGATAGAGTTGGACTAAATTATGTCTTCCCTACACATGGATCACCTGTCCCTTCTATTTAAACCTATACTTGGTGCGGGAGTTTGTAGGTGTACATCCAAGAGACTGCAAACTTTGGGCTGTCCATGTGCTACTGGGTCTGGAACCTCAGTGGAGTTGCAGCACCTACTCTCCAGTTCATTAGACTCACCCAGGACAATTAAGAAGGAGGTGAGGACTGACAACCACCATACCAAGGAAATGAGAGAGCTGACAACTGCAAGCAAAAGAGACACATCCATCAACTGTATGTGATCGAAGCCTCCTCTCAAGTAGAGGTGGAATGGACATCACCATCCAGAATCCTCAGGATTGGAGAATGAACTACGACTAGAGTGGACTTACTGGTATTCTACTATATAGACATATTGTGATTCTAGCAACGGAAGAAATTACAGCATTAATGTGGAGGCAGTGAACACTGGAGGCTCTGGGGGCAGAGAGAGAGAAAAACAGTTGTAATATGGTGTTTTTTTTTGGGACTTGGGAATTTTCCTGAATGACATTGCAATGACAGATATAGGCCATTTTATATCATCCCATAACATGTAGAACTGTGTGGGAGAGTCTAGACCGAAATGTGAAGTATGGTCCATGCTCAGTGGCAAATCCCCAGGATGCATTTATCAATTGCAATGAATGTGTCACACTAATGTAAGATGTTTATGTGGGAAGTTGTGGGAGGTGTTTGGAGTGGGGTATATGGGAATCCATATATATATATATATATATATATATATATACATATATATATATTTTTTTTTATGGCACTCTGTAGTTTATGCATGATTTTTCTGGAAACCTACAACTTCTCTAATAAAATGTTTTAAAATATAAAATGTATTTAAGAAGCAAAGTTTATCCCTCTTTCTGCCCCCAGAGCCTCCAGACTGGCTCCACATCAATGTTGTAATTTCTTCCACTGCTAGAATTACTAGTAGACCACCAGTAAGTCCATTCTAGTCCATATCTCTTCCCCCAAACCTGGGGTTTCTGGGATGGTAATGTCCACTCCACCTGTGATTGGGAGGGTGGAAAGATATTTTGGCAATATGACAAGAAAGTGTTACTTGTTTAGGGTGTGTGTTGGGGGGCACTCAGGACAGGGTGCACCTTGGGCAGATTTCTAGGGAGTGTGTGAATGATCATTTTGCCATAGTGTGTTGCATCAGTGGATGGAGACCCACATAAAGAGCAGGAGTTAGGCTCCCATCCTGGGGAGGCCCACCATGTTTTCAAACAGAGAGGTGGGAAGCTCTTGAGAGCATGTGTGGTGCCTCATAGGGGAGGACAGACCATTGTGTCAAGTCCTTAGTGTTGTTTTAAGTAACTATGAATCTTGTCCTTCAAAGAGTGAAGCCTGGTGGTCACCATGGGCCCCAAAGGGAGAGGAAGGGAGGAATAGAATAAATGGAACAGGGGGTATTTGGGAGGGATGAAAGTGTTCTACATTATCTTGAAATGATGGATACAAGTCATGTTAAATTTCATCAAAAATTTATAAGTGTATGGTCACAATGTAAACCATAATGTAAACCATCAACCATGGTTAGTAGCTATGTTTCAATATTTGTACATCATTGTAACAAATGTATCATCTACATATAAAAAGGTTATTAATATGGGAATGGGGGAAAGGGGGGAGGATGTTGAGTAAATGGGAGTCCCGTATATTCTGTATGTGATTCACTGTGACCTAAAACTTCTTTGAAGACAAAAAAAAAAAAAAAAAAAAAGTAAGACACTATGGGAATAAATGGAATAAAATATCACAGTACATACAGGACAACAGATCTTACAGTGATGAAAGGCAAAATGTCCAAAAAAATTTTAATAATTTCATTATTTTTCGATTTCCCAATTATTATTTTTTTAATTTCCTGTATTTTATTTCTTATGTTTAAAACATCATTATTAATTCATTTTCTTATTAATTGTATTTGACTATTTTAGTGGCATCATTTTTTAAGAAGTTTTGGATCACAGAAGGGTTACAACTGTGGCAGGGAAGGATCATTGGTGTGGGGTGTCAAAGATGGTGTATGCATGGGAGGAATTTCACCTGGACATACATATAAGGCATATAAATGTGTTCAAATGTCCATGGGGCATTGTCACAGTAGGTGGAGTTTCACACAATAACCAAAAGAATATCAAATTCCCATCCTTGGATGCTCTGCCATATTCCCTAATGGAACAGCAAGAATCCCACAAGTACAGGGGCAATGACTAGTGGAGGATGGTCTGTTGATGGGCACTTGATATTGATGACTATGCTTATGAGCCTTTGCTCCTGAAATTGAAACTTAGCCTAGTGTTGTAGGATGCCTAAGAGTTACCTACTGGTAGCCTTTCTTGTTGCTCAAATGTGACCTCTCTCTAAGCCAAACTCAGCATATAAATGCAATAACTTCCCCCCGGCAAAGGGCATGACTTCTGGGGATGAGTCTCCCTGGCACTGAGGGATTGCTACCAAGTACCAACAAGCAATACAACTGGAAAAAAGAAGACCTTGACCAAAAGGGAGGAAAGGTAAAGACAAATGAGTTTATATGCCTAAGAGACTTCAAAGTGAGTTGGGAGGTCATCCCAGAGGTTATGCTTATGCATGTCTCAGCAGGATCTCATTAACAGCTAAAGTAGGCACTACCCCCCCCCCAAATAGTGAGGCGCCTGGGGGTTCTGGAGACATCCATACACTATAGTCAGGGCAGATAGCTCAGGAATATGTTCCCTTAACAGTGGGCCCTACTATGGAATTTATGCTCCTCAGTGTGACAAAGTTGGACTCAGTTGTGGTTTCCCTTCACATGGCTCTTCTGTCCTTCTATTTGAACCATACAAAACCTAGGAAAATAAATAATAAAGTGTGTGAAAGATTATAAGAAGTACAGAGGAATAAAACTAAAAAGGTGGAAAAGAAAAAATGAAACCAGAAACAAAATAGAGAAAAATATATAGAATGAATTAAAAGTCTGGAATGATTAGAAGAGAGGAAAATAAAAAAGGAAAAAGGGAAGGAAAAAAAAGAAAAAGAAAAATGAAAGAAAAACAGAGAAAATATGAAAGAGGGAAAAATAAAAATGAAAATAAGTTGAAGAACAAACAAAAAGAGATGGAATGAAAGAAAACAGAGGATAGAAAAATGAAGGAAAGAAAAGATATAAAGTATTAAAAATCAGTAATAGAAATAAAAGGGTGAAACAAAGCAAAGGGAAACAAGAAACAAAACACAAAACAGCAGCAAATAAAAACATAGAATACAGCCTTCCCTCTTTAAAGAATTAACAAATCTGAGAAACCATTTTAAAAGAAGGTTTATATGTTCCCTGTCGTAAGGTGTCAGCTGGATGCCTGATACATCATGATCTGTGAAAAAAAACTATTTTGATTAGTTTCAAAAGTTACATAAATACATGCTTTTTTCACCAGTATGTACTGATATTAACTTACATCAATGTTAAAACACAGGATTCACTTAGCGTAATGTTAAAACACTATCTTGATTAGATACCATATCTAGTATAATACAGGCTTTATTCACAGCTATCTACTGCTACTGACTTACAATCAATGTTAAAACACAGGATTCACATAGTCCCCTGTTCAAACCCTATCCTGATTAGTTTTGAAAACTAAGTAAAATACATGCTTTATTCACTTCTCTGTATATTGACTTATAATCAATGTTAAAACACAGGATCTTCATCGTGAGCTGTGAAAACACTATCAAGATTTGTTTCCATAGCAATGAAAATATTTGCTTTATTCAAATCTATGTACT
Organism: Tolypeutes matacus; assembly: GCA_026826555.1. Taxonomy (NCBI): domain Eukaryota; kingdom Metazoa; phylum Chordata; class Mammalia; order Cingulata; family Chlamyphoridae; genus Tolypeutes; species Tolypeutes matacus. The sequence continues at coordinate 11,215,198 of JAKSZT010053840.1, read as the reverse complement.
GATATTTACTTACAATCAATGTTAAAACACAGGATTCACATAGTGAACTGTGAAACACCTACTTGATAAATGTCCAACCCTAAGTAAAACACATGCTTTATTCACTGCTATGTACATAATTGACTTACTATCAATCTTAAACACAGGATTCACAGAGTGAACTATGAAAACACTATTTTGATTAGATTTAAATATAAGTAAAATACTTGTGTTAGTCACAGCTATGTATTGATATTGTCACAATCAATGTGAAAACACAGGACTCAATGAACTATGAAAAACCTATCCTGATTAGTTTCAAAAAACAAGTAACATACATGATTTATTCAGTGCTACGTACTGATATTGACTTATAATCAGTGTTAAAACACAGGAATCACATATTGAACCTTGAAAATAATATCATGATTAGTTTCCAAAACTAAGTGAAACACAGGCTTTATTCCCTGCAATGTTCTGATATTGTCCTACAATCAATGTTAAAACTCCTGATTCACATAATGAACTGTGAAAACACTCTCTTGATTTGTTTCCAAAACTAAAGAATATACATACTTTATTCACTTCTATGTTGCATATTGACTCACAATCAATGTTAAAACACAGAATTCATATAGTGAACTGTGAAAACACTATTAGTTTATGAAAGTAAGTAAAATACATATTTTATTCACTGCTGCACACTGATATTGACTTACATTCAATCTTAAAACACTGGATTCACGTTGGGAATTCAGAATACACTTCCTTGATTAGTTTTGAAAATTAAATACATGCATTATTCAATGCTATGTACTGGTATTGACTTGAAATCAATGTGAAAACACTGTATTTATATAATGAACTGTGACAACTCTAGATTATTTCAAAAAAATAAAAAGTAAAAAACTAAGTAACATACATTCATTACTCACTGCTTTGTACTGATACTGACTTACAAACAATGTTAGAATAAAGCATTCTCATAGTGAACTATGAAAACACTATTTTGACTAGTTTAAGGAAAATTAATGCTTTATTAACTTATATGTACAATATCAACTTACAATCAATGTTAAAACACAGCATTCACATAGCAATCTGTGAAACACTATCTGGATTAATTTCAAATACTAGGTAAAATACCATGCTTTATTGGCTGCTCTATACTTACAATCAATGATAAAACACAGGATTCACACCATGAACTGTGAAAACACTATCTTGATTAGTTTTGAAACTATGTAAAGTCCAGGCTTTATCACTGTTATATATGGATATTGACTAACACCAATGTTAAAAGAACAGGATTCACATAGTGTAATGTGAAAGTGGAATCATGATTTGTTTCCATGTCTATTACAATACATGATTTATCCTCTGCTATGTACTGCCATTGACTTACAATCAATGTTAAAACACAAGAATCACATAGTTAACTGTGAAAACACTATCTTGACTAGATTTAAAAAGTAAGTAAAACACATGCTTTATTAACAGCTGTGTACTGAATTTGACTTACAATCAATGTTAAAAAACAGATTTCACATAGTGACTTTGAAAACACAATCATGGTGAGTTTCCAAAACTAAGTAAAATATATGCTTTATTCACTGCTATGTACTGATACTGACTACAAACAATGTTAAAATTCAGGATTCATATATTGAACTGTGAAAACACTATCCTGATTAGTTCAAAACACAATAAAAGATGCTTTACTCACTGCTGTGTACTGATAATGACCTACAATCAATGTTAAAACACAGGATCCTCTCGATTAGTTACAAAATCTAAGTAGAATACATCCTTCATTTACTGCTATAAAATCATATTGGCTTTCAGTTAAAACACAGGAAACAAATACTGAATGTGAAAGGACTCTCTTGATTAGTTGCATAACTAAGGAAAATACATGGTTTATTCACTACTATGTACTCTATTAACTTACAATCACTGTTAAAACACAGCATTTACACAGAGAACTGTGAAACACTACCTTGATTAGTTTCCAAAACAATGTAAAAATACATGCTTTAGTCACTGCTATGTACTGATATTGACTTACAATCAATGTTAAAATGCAGGTTTCACATACTAAAGGGTGAAAACACTGTCTTGATTTGTTTCCAAACTAAAATACAGGCCTTATTCTCTGCTATGTACTCATATTGACTTACTATCAATCTTAAAACACGCAATTCACAGTGTGAACTATGAAAACACTATTTGCATTAGATTCAGAACGTAAGTAAAATACATGCTTTATTGGTTTCTCTATGCTGATATTAATTTAGAATCAATATTAAAACAGAGGATTCACATAGCATACTCTGAACACTATCTAGATTATCTTCCAAAGCTAATTAAAATACATGCTTTATTCACTATGTACTGATATTGACTTTCAAACAATGTTAAAACACAGGATTCATCAAGTGAACTGTAGAAACATGATCTTGTCTAGTTTTGAAAGTAAGTAAAATTCATACTTTATTCAATGCTATGTACTGATATTGACTAACAATGTTACAATCAATATTAAAACACAGAATTCACATAGTGTACTATGAAAACAACACTTTAATTAGATTATAAAACTAAGTAAAATACTGGCTGTATTTATTGCTATGTACTAATATTGACTTACTATCAATGTTAAACACAGGATTCACAAAGTTAATTGTGAAACACTATTTTAATTAGATTCAAAACCTAAGTAAATTACATGCTTTATTCCTACAATGTGCTGATATTGACCTCAAAACAAAGTTAAAACACAGGATTCACAAAGCAAATTTTGAAAAACAATGTCTTGATTACTTTAAAAAATAAGTAAAATACATACTTTATGTATTATATAAAAATACTATCTTTATTAGTTTTGAAAATCAACTAAAATACATGCTTTATTCATGACTATGTTGGGATATAGAGTTATATTCAATGTTAAAACACAGGATTCACCTAGTGCAATGTGAAAACATTATTTTAGTTCAAAAACTAATTGAAACACGTTTATTCACCGCTATGCATTGATATTGACTTACAATCAGTGTTGAAACACAGGAATCACCTAGTGCATGGTGAAAAAACGATCTTGATTAAGCCTGAAAACTAATATAATACATACTTTATTCTCTGCTATATACTGATATTGGCTTAAAATTAATGTTAAAACACAGGATTCACTGAGTGAACTGTGAAAACACTATCTAGTTTAGTTTCAAATACTAACTAAAATACTTGTATTATTCACTGCTGTGTACTAATTGACTTACAATCAATGTTGAAACACAGGTTTCCCCTAGCAAATTTTGATTAGTTTTGAATATTAACTAAATTACATGCTTATTCACTGCTATGTGCTCATATTGAATTACAATGTAAAAACCAGAAATCACTTAGTGTAGGGTGAAAATCTCTCTTGAGTGATTTTGAAAACTAATTAAAATACATGCTTTATTCTCTGCTATATACTGACATTGACATACAAACAATGTTAAAACAGAGAATTCACCAAGTGCACTATGAAAACATTATCTTGATTAGTTATGAAAAATATCTAAAACATGCTTTGTTCACTGCTAAGTACTAAAATTGACTTACAATCAATATTGTAACAGAGGAAAATACAAGTGAACTGCAGTATCATTATCTTGATTAGGTTTGAAAACTAAATCAGAGCCTTTATTTACATTTATGTACTGATATTGTCTTACAATCAAAGTTAAAACACAGTATTCACCTAGTGCACTGTGAAAACACTATCTTGATTGGGTTTGAAGTGTAACTAAAAGACTTGCTTTACTCATTTTTATGTATTGATATTGTATTACAATAAATGTTAAACATAGGAATCACATAGTGTACTGTGACACACTATCTTGATTAATTTTGTAAACTATTTTAAATACATGCTTTATTATATGCTGTATACTGATATTGACTTACAATTAATGTTTTTTTTAATTGACTTTTTTATTTTTTATTTTTGGCCTACAGTTCTATGAGTTTCCCCCTTCCCCCCTTGCTGTCTGTGTCCATTCACTGGGTGATCACCTGTGCCTGTTTCTTGCCTTCTCTTCTCGTTTTTCTCCTCCAGGCTTCACCAGGATTTGATCCTAGGGACCTAAGATGTGAAAGAGGGGCACCCTGTCACTTGCACCACCTCAGTTCTTGGTTTCTGGCACATCTTGCCTTGGTTCTTCCCTGCATCCCTCTTTTTGTGTGTCATCATCTTGCTGCATGGCTCAGTGGGCCTGGCTCGCCAAGCATCCATGTGGGCCTGTGGCTCACTGCATGTGGCCCTGGCTCACCACATGTCCATGTGGGCCTGTGGCTCACCACATGTGGGCCTGGCTTGCCTGCTCCCCTATTTTTTATTTTACCAGGAGGTCCTGGGGATCAAACCCGGGTCCTTCCATATGGTAGACAGATGACCAACCACTTTAACCATATCTGCTTTCCACAATTAAATGTTAAAACACAGGATTCATTGTGTGAAATGTCAAAACACTATCTTGGTTGATTTCAAAAACTAACTGAAATAAATGTTTTTTCACTGCTATGATGTGATATTGACTTATAACCATTGTTAAAACACACAATTCATAGTGAACAGTGAAAACACTATCTTGATTAGGTTTGAAAATTAGCTAAATTATATGCTTTATTCATTGCTATATACTGATATTGCCTTACAAGCAATGTTAAAACACAGGATTCACCTAGTGCACTGTGAAAACACTCTTTTGATTATTTTGAGAAACTAGTGAAAATATGTTTTCTTCACTGCTTTGTACTGATATTATATTACAATCAATATTAAAATACATTGTTTGCGAATATTCTCACTGTCCTGATTCTGTGATAATCAGGGTGGGCTAAACATTCGCTATATTAGAAACCATGCATGTGTCCCCAGACCTCGTTTTCCTCCCTAGGTCTGGTTTTTAGAATGCTGGTGATAAACTAAGCCTGATTTATTATATGTCCATCCTGTATGGGAAAAGACTGTAACTCTAGGTATCTCTGGTCAACCTTAAGAGATATAGCAGGGGGCTATATCTGGTTGGCGTCCATCTCCCATATGGAGGGACCTGGGTTCGATCCCCGGGACCTCCTGGTAAAAATTTAAAAAATATGTAGAAGGTGCGTGGGCCGCCAGGCCCTGTGCGCGGGCGCACCACCAGTTCCCACGAGCCACACAACAAGATGATGACATAATAGGAGAGTGACACAAGGGAGAGGCAAGATGAGACGCACCGAAAAACCAGCAACTAAGGTTGCGCGGGCGGGATGCCTCTCTCCTACAACAGAGATTCCAAGGATTGAATCCCGGTGAAGACAGGAGGAGAGGGATGGGAGGAGAGGGCAGGAAATGGACACGGGGTTGCCCAGCGAATGGACACAGAAGCAGCGAAAACGGGGGGGAGGGGGAAGGGGTGTAAAAATGGATAAAAGTAAATAAATAAATAAATCCTTAAAAAAATAAAAAATAAAAAATAAAATAAAATACATTGTTCACCTATTGCACTGTGAAAATTTCATTTTCAGTTCCAAATACTCACTAAATTACATGCTTTATTCACTTGTATGTACTACTGGTGACTTATAATGAAAGTTAAAACAGAGGACCCATCTAGAGCACTGTGAAAACCTTAACTTGTTTAGTTTCCATTACTAACAAAATTGCATGCTTTAATCACTGCTATGTACTGATATTGAATCAGAATCAATTTTAAAACAGAGGATTCACAGAGTGCAGTGTGAAAAGACTATCTTGATTAGTTTCCAAAACTAATATACATGCTTTAATTACTGCTATGTACTGATATTGACTTACTATTGATGTTAAAACACAGTATTAACCAAGTAAAATGTAAAAACTCTATCTTGATTAATTTTGAAAACTAAAATACATGCTTTATTCTCTGATATGTAGTGATAATGACTTACAATGTTAGAACACAATTCACTTGGTGCATGGTGAAAACACTGTCATGATTAATTTTGAAAACTAAAATACATGCTTTATTCTCTGATATGTAGTGATAATGACTTACAATGTTAGAACACAATTCACTTGGTGCATGGTGAAAACACTGTCCTGATTAGTTTTGAACGGAATAAATTACATAATTTTTTCACTGTTAAGTGGTGATATTGACTTATACTTAATGTTAAAACACAGGATTCACCTAGTAAACTGTGAAAACACTATCTTCATTATTTTCAAAAACTAAAATACATACTTTATTCACTGATATGTAGCGATAATGACTTAGAATCAATGATAAAACACAGGATTCAGCTAGTGCACTGTGAAAACACTATTGATTATTTTTAAAAAGTAATGAAAATACTTGCTTTATTCACTGCTTTGTAATGATATTGACTTACAATCAGTAATAAATCAGAGGATTCACCTCATACACTGTGAAAACACTCTTGATTAGATTTGATAACTAACTATAATGTATGCTTTATATACTTCTATGTAGTGATATTGACTTAGAATTAATATTAAAGAAGTGGATTCAACTAGTGCACTGTGAAAATATTCTCTTGATTAGTTTCAAAAATTAACAAAAATTAATGCTTTATTCACTGCTATGTAGGGATATTGACTTGCAATCAATGGTAAAGGAGAGGATTCTCCCAGGGCACTGTGAAAATACTGTCTTGGGGAGTTTCAAAAACTAATAAATATTTATGCTTTATTCACTGTTATATTGGGATATTCACCTACAGTGAATGTTAAAAAACATGATTCACCTAGTGAAATGTTAAACAAAGTCTAGATTAGTTTCAAAATTTAAAGGAATACATGCTGTATTCACTGCTATGTAGTCATATTGACTTACAATCAATGTTTTACATAGGGTACACCTAACGCACTGTGAAAACACTATATAGATTTGTTTTGAAAACCAACTCTTACACAGGTTTTGTTCATTGCTAGGTAGTGATATTGACTTACATTGTTAAAACACAGGATTCAGCTAGTGCTCTGGGAAAACACTCATGATTAATTTTGAATACTAATTTAAATATATGCTTTATTCACTGCTATGTAGTAATATTGACTTTCAATAAATGTTAAAAGAGGATTTTCCTAGTACACTGTGAAAATACTATCTTTATTAGTTTGGGAAAAAATGAAAATCCATGCTTTATTCACTGATATGCACTGACATTTACTTACAATCAATGTAAAAAGAGAGGATTCACCTAGTGAATCTTGATTAGTATAAAACCTTACTAAATTACATGCTTAATTCACTGCCATGTACTGATTGACTCTGCAATCAATGTTAAAACACAGAATTCACCTAGTGCATTGTGAACACACCATCTTGATTAGTTTTGAAAACTAACTAACATGCATGTTTATTCACTGTTCTGCACTGATATTGACTTACTATAATGTTAAAACACTGGTAACACCATAGCACTGTGTAAACACTATCTTGATTACTTTCAAAAATTAACTAAATTATATACATTCTTCACTATACATTGATATTGACTTACAATAAATGTTAAAATTCAGGATTTATCTAGTGCATTGAGAAAACACTATCTGGATTTGTTTCAAAAACTAACAAAAATACCCATTTTATTCACTGCTATATATTAATATTTAAGAAGCATCAATGTTAAAACCTAGGGTTCACCTTGTACACTGTGAAAAACAATTTTGATCATTTGGAAAATTAAATAAAATACATGCTTTATTCACTGCTATGTTGTGATATTGACTTACAATCAATGTTAAATCACAGGAGTCATGTACTGCACTGTGAAAATACTACCTTGTTCAGTTTAGAAAAGTAAATATTATACATGTCTTTTCACTGATGTGGATTGATATCGACTTACAATGAATACTAAAACAGATGATTCACCTAGTGAATCTTTTTTTAATATATGTTTTATTTTTTCTAAGAGATACATAGATTACATAAAGTGTTACATAAAAATATAAGGGATTCCCATATGCCCCACTCCCCACAACGCCCATTTTTCCTCACATTAACTTCTTTCATTAGTGTGGTACATTCATTGCAGTTGAAGAACACATTCTAAAATGGAACCACAAGAATCCCCTGAGTACGGGGGCAATAACTAGTGAAGGAGAATGGTCCATTGATGGGCCCTTGATATTGATGACTGTACTTATGAACCTTTAATTTTTAAAGATACTTTGATTACATCAATGTTACATTAAAAATATAGGGATTCCCATATGCCCCACTCCCTAGCCCTCCCACATTTTCCTACATCAACAACATCCTTCATTAGTGTAGTACATTAGTTACAGTTGGTGAACACATTTTGGAGTATTGCCACTAAGCAATGATTATAGTTTACAAAGTAGTTTATATTCTCTCCTGCACTATTTTGTAGGTTATGGCAAGATATATAATGGCCTGCATCTGTCATTGCAATGTCATTCAGGACAATTCCCACATCCCCAAAATGCTCACATATTAAACCTATTTTTCCCTCTTGCTACCCTCAGAACACATAGTGACCACTGCCTCCACATCAGTGATATAAGTTCCTACATTGCTAGAATCACAATAAGTCTATAGTAGAATACCAATAAGTCTACTTTAGTCCATAGTTCATTCCTCAATCCTAAGGATTCTGGGTTGGTGATGCCCACTCCACCTCAAATTGAGGGAGAATTTTGATCCCATAGGGCAGATGGATGAGACTCCATCTGCAGATGTAGACTCTCTCAGTTCCTTGGGATGGTGGTTGTCCATCATCATCCCCTTGTTAGTTGTTTTGGGTGAGTCCAATGAACTGGAGAGTGGGTGTTGCAACTCTGCTGAGGCTCCAAGCCCAACTGGTACATGGACAGCCCAAAGATTCCAGTCTCATGGACATACATCTACAAACTCCAGCACCAAGTATAGGTTTAAATAGAAGGGACAGATGAGCCATGTGTAGGGAAAAAGCCTTTACTTTTGAAATTAAAACTTAGCCTAGTATTAAAAGAGCCTAAGATTTACCTCCTGAAAGTCTCCTTGTTGCTCAAGTGTGGCCTCTCTCTAAACCAAACTCAGCATATAAATGAATTATCTTCTTGCATGGGACATAACACCTAGGGATGAGCCACCCTGGTACTGAGGGATTACTACCAAACACCAACTAGCAATGCAACTGGAGAAAGGCCAAAAGAGGGGAAAAGGTAAAGACAAATGATTTTATGTGGTTAAGAGACTTCAAAGTGAGTTGGGAGGTCATTCCAGATGTTACACTTATGCACATCTCACCGGGATCTGACTGCCAAAGTAAATACTACCTCAAATAGCAGGCAACCTGAGGGCTCTGGACATTCAGACACTATAGTCAGGGAAGATAGCTCAGGAGTTTGGTGCCTTGACAGTGGGCCCTACTTTGAAATTTATGCTCACCAGATTGACAGAGTGGGACTCAGTTGTGTTTTCCCTACACATGGCTCTTCTGACCCTTCTATTTGAACCTATAAATCATACTAGAGTTGGTAGGTGTACATCAAAGAGACTTAAATCTTTGGACTGTTCTTGTACCAGCTGGGCCCTGATTCTCAATAGAGTTGCAACACCCACACTCCAGTTCATTGGACTCACCCAGGACAACTAACAAGGAGATGATGATAGACAACCACCATTCCAAGGAACTGAGAGAGTCTACAACTGCAAGTAAGTGGGTCCCGTCCATCTGCCCTATGGGATCAAAATTCTCCCTCAATTTGAGGTGGAGTGGGCTTCACCAACCCAGAATCCTCAGGATTGGGGAATGAACAATGGACTAAAGTAGACTTATTGGTATTCTACTAAAGACTTATTGTGATTCTAGCAATGTAAGAACTTATATCACTGATGTGGAGGCAGTGGCCGCTATGTGTTCTGAGGGCAGCAAGAGGGAAAAACAAGTTTAATATGTGGGCATTTTGGGGATGTGGGAATTGTCCTGAATGACATTGCAATGACAGATGCAGGCCTTTATATATCTTGCCATAACCTACAAAATTGTGCAGGAAAGAGTATAAACTACTTTGTAAACTATAATCATTGCTTAGTGGCAATGCTCCAAAATGTGTTCACCAATTGTAACTAATGTACTACATTAATGAAGGATGTTATTGATGTAAGAAAATGTGGGAGGGCTAGGGTGTGGGGCATATGAGATTTCCCTATATTTTTTTGTGTAACATTTATGTAATCTAAGTTTCTTTTTTAAAAAATTTAAAAGTATATATAAAAAAAGAAGAAAGAACAATCATATACATTTATGGACCTAACCAGGGCACCTCAAAGTTTATGAGGCAAACATTGGAGAAACCAAATGAAGAAATATATGTCTTTACAATTGTAATGGGTTACTTTCATATACCATAATCACAATTAGGCAGTACATTTCTACAGAGAACCAATAAAGAAACAAAGACCTTGAACAATACATCAGAGAATCTGGATGTAATAGACATAAACAGAACATTACACCCAAATACAGTGAGATATACATTCTTCTTGACTGCACATGGCTCATTCTCCAGGATTGACTACATGCTAGGCCACAGAAAAACTTTTTAAAAATTCAGGATGATTGAAATTATACAAAGTAATTTCTCTGACCACAATGGAATGGAGCTGGAAATCAGTAAGGGGTGGAGAAGCAGATTAGTAACAAAGATATGGAAGTTATTCAACATACTTAGACAAAAAAAAAATGGCTCAAGGAGGAAATTTCAAAAGAAATCAGTAACTACCTTGAAATGAATGAAAATGATAACACGACATATCAAAACTTATGGGATGCAGCAAAAGCTGTACTGAGAGATAAATTCCTAACTATAAATGCCTATATTAAAAAAGAAGAAAGAGTGAAAATCAAAGACCTAACTGCACACCTGTAGAATTAGAAAAAGAACAAACTAACCCTAATGGAAGTAGAAAGAAGGAAATAACAAAAATTAGAGCAGAACTAAATGAAATTGAAAATAAGAAAGCACTAGAAAAACAAACAAAAACAAAAGCTGGTTCTTTGAGATGATTAAAAAATTGACAAATTCTTAGCTACACTAACAAAGGAAAAAGAAGAGAAGAAGCAAATACATAAAATAAGAAATGAGGAAGGGGAAATCACCATTGACCCCATTGAAATAAAGATTGCCCTAAGAGGATACTTTGAAAAATTATATGCCAAAAAAATGTATAATTAAGAGGAAATGTACAAATTCCTAGAAACACACAAGCAGTCTATACTGGTGAAAGAGGAAGTTGATGAACACAACAGGCAAATCACAACTAACAAGATTGAATTAGCCATCAAAAACCTCCCAACTAAGAAGAGCCCAGCACCAGATGTCTTCACTGGTGAATTCTACCAAAAATTCCAGAAAGAACTAACACCAATCCTTGTAAAACTCTTCTAAAAGATAGAAGTGGAAGGAACTTTACCTAACTCATTCTATGATTCCAACATCACCCTAATACCAAAGCCAAACAAAGATGCCTCGAGAAATGAAATCTATAGACCAATTTCTCTAATGAACCTAGATGTTAAAATCCTCAAGAAAATACTTGCTAATCATATTCAGCAACACATCAAATGAATTTTACATCATGGCTATGTGGGTTTCATCCTTGGTATGCAAGGATGGTTCAACATAAGAAAATCAATCAATGTAATACACCACATAAACAGATCAAAAGAAAAAAATTACATGATCATCTCTATAGATTCAGAAAAAGCATTCAATAAAATACAGCATCATTTCCTGATAAAAACACTTCAAAATATAAGATGGAAGGAAACTTTCTCAAAATGATAAAGGGTATATATGAAAAACCCACAGCTAACATCATATTCAATGGTGAAATCCTAAAAGCTTTCCCTCTAAGATTTGGAAAAAGACAAGGATGCCCACTGTCACTGCTCTTATTTAACACTGTATTAGAAGTGCCTGCTCGAGCACTTAGGGAAGAAAAAGAATTAAAAGGCATCCAAATTGGAGAGTAAGAAGTAAAACTTTCACTCTTTATGGATGACATGATCCTATACATAAAAAGCCCTGAGAAATCTACACCAAAGCTTTTATAGCTTATAAATGAGTTAAGTGGCAGGTTATAAGATTAATGTGCAAAAATCAGTAGCATTTCTGTACACCAATAATGACCAATCTGAGGAATAAATCAAGAATAAATCTCATTTATAATAGCAACTAAAAGAATCAAATACCTAGAATAAATTTAACTAAAGATGTAAAAGACTTTTATGCAGAAACCTATACAACACTGTTAAAGAAAATTATAGAAGACCTAAATAAATGGAATAATAGTCCCTGTTCATGTATAGAAAAACTTAACTTCATTAAATGTTTACCCTACCAAACTGATTTACACCTTTAACACAATTCCAATAAAAATTGCCACAGCATTTTTACTGAGTTGGAAAAGCTAACTATGAAATTTATTTGGAAGAGTGAGAGGCCCTGAATAGCCAAAAACATATTGAAAAAGAAAAATGAAATCAGAGGAATCACACTCCTTGACTTTAGAATGTACTACAAACCTACAGGGGTCAAAACTGCATGGTGGGAGGTCTAGGGAGTGGAGCATATGGGAATGCCTTATGTTTTTTATGTAACAATGATGTAATCTACGTACCTTTTTAAAATAAATAAAAAACATATTTAAAAAAACAAATACTGAAGTAAAATGGATTCTGTAACAAACACACAAAAAACTGCATGGTTTATATGAAATGTCTAATTAAGCAAATCTGTTGCACCAGAAAGTAGATTAGTGGTTGCTCTGGATGAGGTAGGGATGGGGTGGGGGTGGGATGGGGAGATACTGCTAATGGGTATAAGTTTTCTTTTGGGATGATGAAAATATTCTAAAATTAGATTATAATGATGGTTGTAAAACTGTAAATCTACTAATAATCAATAAATTGAACCCTGTACATGGGTGACTTTTATGGTATGTAAATTATATCTCAATAAAGCTCTTTTAAAAAAACTTCATGGTAGAGGAAATGGACAAGTTTCTAGAAACCCACAAACAGCCGACATTGATGAAAGAAGAAATAGATGAACTCAACAGCCCAATTACAAGTAAAGAGATAGACTCAGTCATTAAAAACCTCCCAACTAAGAAGAGTCCAGGACCAGATGGCTTCACAGCTGAATTCTACCAAACATTCCGGAAAGAGCTAACACCAATTCTACTTAAGCTCTTCCAAAAAATAGAAGTAGAGGGAATACTACCTAACTCATTCTATGATGCCAACATTACCCTAATACCAAAACCAAATAAAGATACCACAAGAAAGGAAAATTACAGACCAATTTCTCTAATGAACCTAGATGCTAAAATCCTTAACAAAATACTTGCTAATCGCATTCAACAACATATCAAAAGGATTATACACCATGACCAAGTGGGTTTCATCCCAGGTATGAAAGGATGGTTCAATATAAGAAAATCAATCAATGTAATACACCACATAAACAAACTGAAAGAAAAAAATCACATGATCATCTCTATAGATGCCGAAAAAGCATTCGACAAAATACAGCACTCTTTCCTCATAAAAACACTACAAAAGATAGGAATAGATGGAAACTTTCTGAAAATGATAAAGGGTATATATGAAAAACCCAAAGCTAACATCATTTTCAACGGTGAAATCCTAAAAGCCTTCCCTCTGAGATCGGGAACAAGACAAGGATGCCCACTATCACCACTCCTATTTAACATTGTCTTAGAAGTACTTGCACGAGCACTGAGACAAGAAAAGGACATAAAAGGCATCCAGATTGGAAAAGAAGAAGTAAAAATTTCATTATTTGCAGATGACATGACCCTATACATAGAAAGCCCTGAGAAATCGACAACAAGGCTTCTAGAACTTATAAAGGAGTTCAGTAATGTTGCAGGCTATAAGATCAATGCTCAAAAATCAGTAGCATTTCTGTACACCAATAACCAGCAAACTGAGGAGGAAATCAGGAAAAAAATACCATTTACAATAGTAAACAAAAGAATCAAATACCTAGGAATAAATTTAACTAAAGATGTAAAGGACTTATATACAGAAAACTACACAACACTGTTAAAGGAAATCAAAGAAGACTTAAATAAATGGAAAAATATTCCCTGTTCATGGATGGGAAGATTAAACATCATCAAGATGTCTATCCTACCCAAACTAATCTACAGATTTAATGCAATCCCAATAAAAGTCAACACTATATTTTTTAAGGAACTGGAAAAACTAACCACAAAATATATTTGGAGAGGTAAGAGGCCCTGAATTGCCAAAGATATATTGAAAAAGAAAAATGAAGTTGGAGGTATCACATTACCTGACTTTAAAACATACTACAAAGCTACAGTGATCAAAACTGCGTGGTATTGGCACAAGGATAGACCTACTGACCAATGGAACCGGATTGAGAGATCTGATATAGATCCTCGCATATACAGTCATCTGATATTTGACAAGGCCACGAAACCCACTCAGCTGGGAGAGAGTGGCCTCTTTAACAAGTGGTGCTTGGAGAACTGGATATCCATATCCAAAAGAATGAGAGAAGAATACCATCTCACACCTTATACAAAAATCAACTCAAGATGGATCAAAGATCTAAATATAAGAGCCAAAACCATAAAAACCTTGGAAGATAATGTAGGGAAGCATCTACAGGACCTTGTAATAGGAAATGTTTTCATGAACTTCACAGCCAAAGCACGAGCAGCAAGAGAAAAAATTGATAAATGGGATCTCCTCAAAATTAAAAACTTCTGCACCTCTAAGGATGTTATTAAGAAAATAAAAAGGCAACCTACCCAATGGGAAAAAATATTCGGCAACCGTATATCTGATAGGAGCCTGATATCCTGCATATATAAAGAAATCCTTCACCTCGAAAATAAAAGGACAAACAACCCATATAAAAAATGGGCAAGTGACCTGAAAAGACACTTCTCCAAGGAAGAAATACAAATGGCTAAAAAGCACATGAAAAATTGCTCAACATCACTTGCTATCAGGGAAATGCAAATCAAAACTACAATGAGATACCATCTTACACCCATCAGAATGGCAGCTATTAAAAAAACAGGAGACACTAAATGTTGGAGAGGATGTGGAGGAATAGGAACCCTCATCCACTGCTGGTGGGACTGCGGTATGGTCCAGCCACTGTGGAGGACAGTTTGGCGGTTCCTCAGAAAACTAGCAATAGATCTTCCGTATGATCCAGCAATTCCACTGCTGGGTATATACCCAGAAGTACTGAAAACAAAAATACAAACAGATATATGCACACCAATGTTTATAGCGGCATTGTTCACCATTGCCAAAAGTTGGAATAAGCCCCGGTACCCATCAACAGACGAATGGATAAGCAAAATGTGGCACATACATACAATGGAATATTACTCAGCGGTAAGAAGGAACAAAGTGCTAACACATGGAATAACGTGGATGAATCTTGAAGACCTTATGTTGAGTGAAGCAAGCCAGGCACTGAAGGATGAACAGTATATGACCTCACTGATCTGAACTGAGGAAAGTGAGCAGTCTCTGAGAACCATTGTCTGAAAGATAGGTTAACAAAGGAGAGTAAGAGAAGAGCAGGCTTTGAGCCATCACCCATATGGACATAATCTATGGTAAAGGGATAGAGTGTGGTAGCATGTTGGGGGATGGGGCAGATGAGCGGTGGTGTTCCTGGGTTAAGTGGTGCAGCACTGGAGGGTGGGTGGATTAGGAAGGGGCAGTTCAAATCCCCAGGGCATGTAACTGTGAATCTTGACATTCCATGGGTTGGGAGAGGGGGGTATCACGGGCCCTGGGGGTCTGGGGAGAAGGGAACAGTCAAGATCTAATGGGATGTTTGGTGGTCATGGGGAAGGTTTTTCATTACCTTTCAGTAATGGACACAGGACATGGTAAATATCATCAAAATTATTTAACTGTATCATCAAAATTGTAAACTATACTGTAAATCACTGACAATGCTTAGTTGCTATATTTTGCTATCTGCATAACAGTTATAACAATGCTAACAACCAAAAAAAAAAAGGAGGGGGAGTTAATATGGGGTGGGGAAGCGGGGGTGGTTTGGTATCTGGGAGTGTCAGGCACTCCGTGTGTGACTTTGCTGTGACCTAAAACTTCTTTGAAAATTAAATGAAAAATTCGGAGACAATGGGGATTGAGAGGAGGAAGGTGTCATGGCACACCAGGCATCCGATAACACAGTGATAAAGGGAAGGAAGAAAGGGAAAAAAGAAAAGAGAAAGGGAAAAAAATGAATATATATATATATATATTTTTTAAAGGCATTTCCTTTGCTTTTTTGCCCATTTTTTGAATGTCCCAATCCACTAATTATATTTTATTTTGTTTTGGTCTTTCTTTGATTATTTGTTTTTTTTTCCTTCTCTCTTTTTTTTTTTTTTTTCCCCCTGAGTTTCCTTATGTTTGTCTCTTGCATGTAAGCTTATCACACTTGTTTCTTTTTCCTAGTAAGTGTATTTGATTATTTTATGGACTAAATGTTCATGGAGGATTTGGATCACAGAAGGGTTACAATGGGTACTGGGGGGATTATTGGGGGGAGGGTGTCTGGGGGGGGTTTCGTGGGGATTGGTTCAAACGAATATACATGAAAGATATACAAAATCATTCAAAGGATCGGGGGATGGGGCATGGTCACGATGGGTGGATAATCACACAATAAATGAGGGAATCTGAATTCCTAGCCTGGAGAGCTCTGCCACAATCTCCAAGGGAGCAGCAATAGTCCTCTGAGTGTAGGGACAGTGCCTGTCAAAATAGGATGACCCACTGATGTTTTTTTTTGTTTTGTTTTTTGTTTTTTATTTTTTTTATTGATGACTACCCTTGTGAGTCTTTGCTCTTGTAAATGAGACTTAGCCTGCAGTTGTGGGGTGCCTAAGGGTTGCCACCTGAGAGCCTCCTTGTTGCTCAAATGTGGCCTCTCTCTAAGCCAAACTCAGCATATGATTGCATTACCTTCGCCCCAACGTGGGACATGACTCCCGGGGATGAGCCTCCCTGGCAACGAGGGATTAATACCAAGTGCCAACTGGCAGCTTTGCACAGTGGCAGTATCGTAGCCAATGAGGTTTATCCGAGGCACGATTATTGCTAATTGAAAACTTTTCCCAAGTGCCAACTGGCAACACAACTGGAAAAAGACCTTGAATAAAAGGGGGAAATGGTAAAGACAAATGAGTTCAAGTGGCTAAGAGACATCAAAGAGAGTCGGGAGGTCATCCCAGAGGTAACTCTTACGCACACCTCAGTAGGAGCTCATAGAACATCTAAGTGCCTATCACCCCACTCAGTGGGGTTCCTGAGAGCTCCGGAGACACCCTGGTCCTTTATAAGGGGGGATAGCCCCAGAGACTGATGCCTTATCAGTGGGTTCTATTTTGGAATCTGTGCTCCTGAGAGTGACAGAATTAGACTCAAATAAGTCCTCCCTGCACATGGTTCACCAGTCCCTTCTATTCAAACCTACATGTGATGCTGGAGTTTCTTAGGTATACTTCCAGAGACTGGAGCCTCCCGCCTACCTATGTGCCAGGTGTGCATGAAATCTAGGTGGAGCTGCAACTCCTACCCTACGGCTCAATGGACTCATCCAAGTCACCTGGTGAGGAGACAACGATGGGAAATGGTCATCCCAGGGAATGTAGAGGGCCTGCATCTGCAGGCAGGATCATCCCACCCACCATATCCATGGGATATAAGCCCTCTCTCACTTGGAGTTGGAGTGGACATCACCATCCCAGTCGCCTCTGGATCGGGGGAAGAACTATGGACTAGAGTGGACTTGATGGTATTCTCTTGCTCACATATGGTGATTCTTGCAATGCAAGAAATTATAACAATGAGGTGGAGCCAGTGGCCACTTGACAGTTTTTGGGTAGGGAGGGGATGAGCAGTTGAAATACAGGGGCTTCTTTGGGAGTTGGAGGTTGTCCTGAGTACTGTTGTGGCAATGGATGTAGGCCATTTTTAATCAGCACACACCACTCAGAACTGAGTGGGAGAGAGTGTGGTCTACAGTGTGAACTGTGGTCTATGGTTGGCAGCAAGGCTCCAGGATGTGTAAGTTCATTGAGGTTGGTGGGCCACACTGTTGGAGATGTTTGTGTGGGATATGGTGGGAGGTGTGAGAGGTGGGCAACATGGGAATCCCAGTGGGTTCCGTGTAATATTTTAGGTAATCTAAGCACCTCTTAAAATATATGTGTATATATATATATAAATAACATTTTTGTAAGCAAATACACATAAATGCATATATATTTATATATCATTTTGCAAATGTTTGTATGTATTTTGAGAATTTTGATTTTTACCCATAAAAAAAAAAAAACTATCATTACTATTTCATTTTCTTATTAAATGTATGTGGCTAAAAAAAAAAAAAAAAAAAAAAAACTTCATGGTATTGACACAAGTATAGACATACTGACCAATGGAACCTAGTTGAGAGTTCTGATATAGATCCTCGCATATACAATCAACTGTTATTTGACAAGGCCACCAAGCCCATTCAACTGGGAGAGAATGGCCTCTTCAACAAATGGTACTTGGAGAACTGGCTAACCATATCCAAAAGAATGAGAGAGGAACATCATCTCACACTTTATACAAAAATTAACTCAAGATGGACCAAAGATTCATCTTCTACCACTTCTATTTGAACTTATAATTAGTACTAGAGTTCATAAGTGTATGTCCAAGAGACTGTAATAGGGCTGTCTATGTACCAATTGGGCCCTGAATCTCAACAGATTTGCAATACCTACTCTCCTGCTCATTGGACACACAGAGGACACTTAACAAGGAGATGACGATTGACAATGACCATCTCAAGGAACAGAGAGAATCTGCAACTGTAGTCCCATCCTACTGCCCTGTGTGATCTAAGACCCCTCTCAGTTAGAGGTGGAGTGGGCATCACCATCCTAGAATCCTCAGGATTGAGGAATGAACGATGGACTAGAGTAGACTTACCATTATTCTATTACAGACTTATTGTGAACCTAGCAATGGAAGAACCTCTATCATTGATGGGAGGCAGTGGCCACATGAGGTTCTGAGAACAGGGAGAGGGAAAAGCAGGTGTAATGTGGGGGCATTTTCAGGACTTCATAACTATCCTGAATGACATTGCATTGATAGATATAGGGCATTATATATCTTGTCATAACTTACAAAATTTAGTGGAAGAAGGTGTAAACTAAATGTAAACTATAATCCACACTTAGTGGCAATGCTCCAAAATGTGTTCATCAATTTTTGAAAATGTACCACACTAATGAAGGGTGTTGTTAATGTGGGAAAGTATTGGAGGGCTAGGGAGCAGGGCATATGGGCATCACCTATTTTTTTATATTACATTATATAAGTTTCCTTTAAAATTTTTTAAAAAGTATATTAAAAAAGAAAAGACTACATTGATTTTTTTTAGAAATCTAAGTAAAATACAAGGTTTATTCTCTGCTATGTATTGATATTGACTTACAATTAATGTTAAAACACAAGATTCACCCAGTGCTCTGTGGAAACACTATCTTGATTAGTTTCTAAATCTAACTAAAATAAATGCTTTATTCTCTGCAATATTGGGATAATGACTAAAAACCAATGCTAAAACAGGATTCACCTAGTGAACTGTGAAAACACTGCTTAGATTAGGTTCAGAAACTAACTAAATTACATGCTTTCATCACTGTTGTATACAGATATTGACTTACAATCAATGTTAAAACACAGGATGAGCCTAGTGCACCATAAAAACACTATCTTGATTCGTTTAGGAAACTAACTAAAATACATACTTTATTTAATGCTATATAATGATATTGACTTACAATCAAGTCCATCTAGAAAACAGGCAGTCTAAAGGATGTCAACATACAGGCTTTGATGTTTTCAGTGTGGGCTGCCCAATGCAGGGATGGCTTAGAAGCACTTTGGTTGATTTTTGGAAGACAGTGTTGAAGCAGCTTGATGGAAGACAGAATCTGCAGGAAAAGAGGACTTTCTTCCTTAACTTTCTTCACACAGTCTGCTACAAGCTTCTTCATTGCTTTGGGGCAGTTTCCGTATAGCTTACTAAGATCTGGGAAGGCATAACTTTGGCCCACCATAAAGATGACCTGATCCCGGTTGTTGATATGTGAATATGGAAGCTCCCCTATCATCAGTTTATATAATACAATGTCATAAGGGTACACATCAGACTGGAAACTGAATGGATTATTGTCCTGCAGTTGGATCAGCTCTGGAGCCATCCACAGAATGGAGCTGGTAAGTTGTTCAACCTACTGAGAACCACTCCAGTGTGACTTGATGGTGGCCAAACCAAAATCTCCAATTTTCACTGTCAAGCCTTCATGGAGAAATATATTGTTCAATTTCATGTTTCTGTGAATGATGTTCTTTGCATGCAAATAGTCCATTCCCTGAGCTGCCTGCCAGGCAATGTCAATTAGCTGGAACACCTGAAACTTGGTCTCCTGAACATGCAGGTGTTTGAGAGGTTGCTGCCCTTGCACCAGTGGGTCATGATCATCAGGTTGTCCTTTGTCATGTATCCCATGAAGAGCAGGATGTTCACATGTCATGCTTTGCACAGGACAGCCACCTCATTCCTGAAGGCCTGGAACAGCTCTGGTGTTGGGTCAACAAACTTTAAGATCTTTACTGCAACGTCTCTATGCCACTTGCCCTTATAAACAGTCCCAAATGAGCCTGACCCAATGTGGGTGGAGAGCACCACTTCAACAGCTTCTATTTCCTAGTAATATTTTGAATCTCTCTGTCCACAAAGTCTGATTTTGTTTTTCTCCTGGTTCCCAGATGCTGGTATCCTTTCTGTCAGTGTTGGCACAGGGATTTGGGGCTGTGAACAGCCCATTGGGCTCAGATTGTTGGGGTTTCTGGACAGGGATGAAGGTGAGGTTGATTCGCTGTGACTTTGAATACCTCCTCTATCATTCTCCTGTCCACAAGTAGGGTGGTGCTGACCATGTAGACATTAGATGTGGACATTGACCTTTGCCCCTGGGAGAGTGGACCCTCAGAGGAGGGGCTGGAGGTATTGAAGGTGAAAGCATGGGTGTAGAGTATCTGTTCTGGGAACTAACAGGCATCCAGGAAACAGACTCCTGCATCTGATGCATTGTCAAAGAAGGTAATGCTGGGCCCCCACTATCACCAATAGAATTTAGAAACAATAAGAGCTGTCTGATATTACTCCAGTCCACACACATAGTAGGTACTTTGGTGCTACAGTGCTCATGAAATTTATAGCCACAAGACTGACATGGAAACCCATTTAGCAGAAATTTTTGGCATGTCACAGAAGGCAAGCTTCAGGAACATCTTCTGAGCAAAGTTATGTGTTGTGAGGGGAACACGATCCAGGAAATCTACTTGAAGTTCTTCTCCAATCAAAGAGGCACCATCAGTATTCCAATATAAATGTGTCTTTTTACCTTTGTGCTCCTGGAGGAGTCTGAACACTGTACAGCACTCTGGTTGCAGGCCCCTCACCTTGAGTGCTTTCATAAAGCAGTCATGCAAGCTCATTCCCTTTTGCAAATTGACCACTGTTCTTTGTTTGTTTGGCAAGAAAACTCACATAGTTTGCTTGTCTTAGAAGTATCTGTGAGTTTGCTATCATTTGATGTCCAGCACTGATAGCCAATCTCCTGTACTATTCTAGGGGAGATGCAGATGGAGCCATCTAGCACCGTGTCTTTGAATCCAAAACCATTGTTGATCATCTTCAAGGCCCCTTTTATGTGCTCCATTGATGCAGATTAAACAAAAATTATCTTGATTAGTTTCAAAGCTAAATAAAATACATACTCTAGGCACTGCTATGTTGTGATGTTAACTTACACTCAATTATAAACAAAGGATTCACTTATTGCTCTGTGAATACACTATCTTGATTAGTTTAGCAAACTAACTAAAATTCAGCTTTATTCACTGCAATATTGTGATATTGATTTATGGTCCATGTTAGAACACAGGATTCTCCTAGTACATTGTTAAAACACTATCTTGATTAGATACAAAAAACTAATATAAATGATTTATTCAAAGCTATGTGCTGAAATTGACTTATAATCAATGGTAAAACGAGGCTGTCCCTTGTTTACTGTGAAAGTGCAACCTGATTATTTCCAGAAACTAACTAAAATAAATGCTTTTTCACTGCTATGTAGTGATATTGATTATAATCCATGTCACAAAAACATTACACACACAAAAGAAATAAAAGAAAAATATAGGCATCACCTAGTGCAATGCAATAACACTACCTTGACTAGTTTTGAAAACTAACTAAAAGTCATTGCTTTTTCACTGCTATGTATTGATATTGACTTAAAATAAATGTTGAAACACAGGATTTATCTAGTGCTCTGTGAAAATACTAACTTCATTAGTTTCAAAAAATAACTAAATTACATACTTTATTCACAGCCATGTACTGTTATTGACTTACAATGTTAAAACACAGGATTCATTTAGTGGACTGTGAAAACACCATCTTGATTAGTTCAAAAGCTAACTGAAATACATGCTTTTTTCACTGCTATGTAGTGATATTGACATAATAAATGTCATAAAACAGCATTCACCTAGTTCACTGTTAAAACACTGTATTGATTACTATCAAAAACTATATAAAATATGTGTTCTACTTATTGCTATATAGTGATATTGTCTTATAAGAAATGTTAAAACACAGGATTCATCTAGTGTACTGTGAAAACACTATCTTGATTAGTTTTTAAAACCAATAATACATACTTTATTCACTGCCCTGTACTGGTATTGACTTACAATCAATGTTTAAACACAGGAATAACTGAACACTTTGAAAACACTATTTTATTAATTTTAAAAAATAACTAAAATACATGTTTTATTCACTGCTATATAGTGATATTGACATACAATATTAAAGCACAGTATTCAAGTAGTGCATTGTGAAAACACTATCATGATTACTTTCAAAAAGTAAATGAAATACATGTTTTATTCACTTTTATGTAGTGATGTTGAATTAAAATCAAAGTTAAAACACAGGATTCATCTAGTATGCTGGGAAGACACAATCTTGATTAGTTTTAAAAACTAAATAAATTGCATGCTTTATTTGCTGTTATGTAGTGATACTGACTTACAATCAATGTTAAAACACAGGATTCACATGTGCACTGTGAAAACACTATATAGATTAGTTTTGAAAACGAACTAACATACATGCTTTATTAACTGCTATGTAGTGATATTGACTTACAGTGAAAGTTAAAACAGGATTAACATAGGGTACTGTGAAAATCTATATTGACTGATTTTGTAATCTCAATAAAATACATGTCTTATTCACTGCAATGTAATGACATTGACTTACAAACAATGTTAAAACACTGGATTGACATAGTGCAGTGTGAAAACATCTTGATTAGTTTCAAAAGCTAACTAAATTATATTCACTGCTCTTTAGTGGTATTGATTTACGATCAATGATAAAACACAGGTTTCACCAAATGCACTGTGAAAATACTATTCTGACTAGTTTTGAAAGCAAGCTAAAATACAGGATTTATTCCTGCTGTGTACTGATATTGACTTATAACCTATATTATAACATGATTCACTTAGTGAACTGTAAAAACACTATTTTGATTAGTTTCAAAAACTAACTAAAATATATGTTTAATTCACTGTTATCTAGTGATGTTGGCTTAAAATCAATGTTAAATCACAGGTTTCATCTAGTGCCCTTTGAAAATACTCTCTTGATTTTTTCAAAAACTAACAATAATATATGCTTTATTTACTGCTCTGGACAGATATTTACTGTAGCAGTTTGGCACTGATTATGAATTCTAAAAATAGATATTGGATAATGTTTGTAAACTAGTCTGTACCTGGACATGATTAAATTGTGATTAGGGCTTTGATTGGGCCACATCAGTAGGATGTTGAGTTCCTGCCCACCAAAGGGATGGGGACTCGACAAAACTACAAAGCAGAACAGAGGAGTGAATTGGAGTTTTGATGCTGAGTTTTGAGATAGAGCCTGGAAAGTGAACACACAGGAGAACACGGAAGAAGAGAGATGACTCCTTAGACACAGCAGAAGCCCCAGAGAGACAGAACTGTTGACCTGATAGTCTACAGCTGGCCTTGTGGAGAGAGGCAAAACCTAGAGCACCTCATAGCCTACAGCTGACCTTGTGGAGAAAACAGAAGTGCTGAACCCAGAGAGAAATGAGCCCTGGGAAGAGAGGAACCCAGGAAGCCTGAACCCTGGCAGATGTTGGCAGCCAACTTGCTCCAACACATGGAAGTAGATTTTGGTGAGGGAAGCAACGTATACTTTATGGCCTGGTAACTGTAAGCTTCTATCCCAAATAAATACCCCTTATAAAAACCAACCGATTTCTGGTATTTTGCATCAGCACCCCTTTGGCTGACTAATACATTGACTTAGAATCAATGTTCTAACACGTTTCATCTAGTGCAATGTGAAAACACTATCCTGACTAGTTTTTTTAACTAATGAAAATACATGTTTTATTCAGTGCTGTGTACTGATAATGACTTACAATCAATATTATAACACAGGATTCATCTAATGCACTGTGAAAACACAATCTTGATTAGTTTTGAAAACTATATAAAATACATGCTTTATTCACTGTTACATACTGATATTGAATTAAATCAATGTTGGAACCCAGATTTGCAGAGTGCACTGTGAAATCATTCTATTGATTTTTTTCAAAAACTAACAAAAATAGATGTTTTATTCACTGCTATGTAGTAATATTGACTTTCAATCTATGTTAAAACACAGGATTCACCCAGTGCACTGTTAAAACACTATATTGATTCGTTTTGAAAACTATATAAAACATATTCACTACAATGTAGTGATATCAACTTACAAACAATGTTAAAACACAGGATTGACAAAATGCGCTCTAAAACCCTATCTTGATGAAAACTAACTGAAATACCTGCTTCATTCAATTCTATGCATTGATAATGACTTACAATCAGTGTTAAAATATAGGATTCAGGGAAGCGGCTGTGGCTCAATCAGTAGGGCTCCCGTTTACCATATGGGAGGCCCCGGGTTCGGTTCCCGGGGCCTCCTGCTGAAGGCAAGCCCACCCGCACGGCGTGGTTAGCTGAACCAGCGAGCACAAGCAACAAGGGGGGGATAAATGAATAAATAAATAAAATCTTAAAAATATATATATATATAGGATTCACCTAGAATACTGTAAAATTACTATTTTGATTAGTTACAAAAACTAACAAAATACATACTTTATTCACTGCTATGTTCTGATTTTGACTTAAAATCAATGTTAAAACACAGGTTCACATTGTGCACTCTGAAAACAGTCTCGATATTTTTCAAAAACTAACAAAAATACATGTATTATTCACAGTTATGTAGTAATAGTGACTTTCAATGCTAAAACAAGGATTCACATAGTGCATTGTGAAAACACTATCTTGATTAGTTTTTTTTTTTTTTTTATTATGGGTAAAAATCAAAATTCTCACAATACATACAAACATTTGCAAAATGATATATAAATATATATGCATATATGTGTATTTGCTTACAAAAATGTTGTTTATATATATATATATATATACATATATTTTAAGAGGTGCTTAGATTATCCAAAATATTACACGGAACCCACTGGGATTCCCATGTTTGATTAGTTTTTAATAGCAACTAAAACACATTCTTTATTCACTAATATATACTGATATGGACTTACAGTCAATTTGAAGACACATGATTCACATTGTTCACTGTGAAAGACTGTATTGATTAGTTTCTAAACCTCTTTAAAATAATCATTTTCTTCACTGATATGTAGTGATATTATATTACATCAAAGTTAAACCACAGGTTTCATCTGATGCACTATGAAAACCCTCTCTTGACTGGTTTAAAAAACTGACTAAAATGCATGCTTTATTGCTGCTATGTATTTACATTGTCTTACAATCTATATTATAACACAGTATTCACCTACTGAGCTGTGAAAACTCTATCATGATTAGTCTTGAACATTAAATAAAATACATATTTTACTCATTGCTATGTAGTGATATTGACTTACAATCAATATTTAACACAGGATTCAACTACTGCACTGTGAAAACACTATCTTGATTAGTTTTGAACACTAACTTAAATACATTCTTTATTCACTGCTATGTAATGATATGGTCTTAGAATCAATTTTAAAACACATAATTCACATAGTGCACTGTGAATACATGAAATTGATTAGTTTCAAAAACTAACAAATATACATGTTTTATTCACTGTTATGTACCTATACTGACTTACAATGTTAGTACACAGAATTAGCCATTAATAATGTGACAGTACTATATTGATTAGTTTTGAAAAAGAAAAATAAATGCATGCTTTATTGACTGCTACGTAGTGATATTGACTTACAATCAATGTTAAAACACTGGATTCATTTAGCACAATGTGAAAACACTATATTGATTAGTTTCAAGAACAAACTAAAATACATGTTTTATTCACCTCTGTTTAGTGATATTAATTACAATAAAAGTTAAAACACAGGATTCGCCAAATGCTCTATGAAAACACAGTCTTGATAACTTTCATTAACTAAATAAATTACATGCCTTATTCACTTGCTATGGACTGATATTGACTCATAATCAATGATAAAACAGAGGATTCACCTACTGCACTGTGAAAACACTAGATTAATTTTGAACACTGAGTAAAATACATGCTTTCTTCACTGTTATGTAGTGATATAGACATCAATCAATGTTAAAACACAGTATCATGTAATGCATTGTTAAAATACTCTTTTGGTTACTTCTGAAAATTATCTAAATTACATGCTTTATTCAATGCTATGTACTGATACTGACTTACAATCAATGTTAAAACAAGGATTCACCTAGTGAATCGTGAAAACATTATCTTGATTAAATTCATAAACTAACTAAAATACATGTTTTATTCCCTGCTGTCTACTTCTATTGACTTACAATAAATGTTAAAACACAAGATTCACCTAGTGCACTGTGAAAATCTATCTTGATTAGTTTTCAAACACTATATAAAATAAGTGCTCTGTTAACTTCTATGTAGTGATATTGACTTACAATCAATGATAAAACATAGGATTCACCTAGTGTATTGTGTAAAAGCAATCCTGATTAGTCTCAAAAAACTAATTAAATAAAGACTATTCACTGCTCTTAGGGATATTGACTAACAATCAGTGTTAAAACACAGGATTCACATATTGCACTGCAAAAACACTATCTTGTTTAATTTCAGAATCTAACTAAAATACATGCTCTTTTCACTGCTAGTAGTGGTATTGACTTACAATCAATGGTAAAACACAGGATTCACACAGTGCACTGTGAAAACATCATCTTGATTTATTTGTAAAACTAACTAAAATGCATGCTTTACTACTGCAATGTATTGATACTGACTTACAATCAATGTTAAAACACAGGATTCATCTAGTGCACTGTGAAAACACAGTCTTGATTAATTCCAAAATCTAACTAAATTACATTCTTTATTCACTGTTATTTACTGATATTGACTTATAATGAATGTTAAAACAGAGGATTCACATATTGCACTGTGATAAACTATCTCACTTAGTTTCAGAATTTAATTAAAATACATGATTTTTCACTGCTATGTAGTGGTATTGACTTACAATCAATGGTAAAACACAAGTTTCACCTAGTGCACTGTGAAAAAACTATCTTGATAAGTTTCCTAAATTAACTAAGTTACATTCTTTATTCATTGCTTTGTTCAGATATTGGCTTACAAACAATGTTAAAACACATTTTTCAGCTAGTGCACTGTGAAAACACTAACCTATTTAGTCTTGAAAACTAATGAAAATGCATGCTTTATTCACTGCTATGTAGTAGTATTGACTTACAATCAGTGTTAAAACACAGGATTCACCTAGTGCACTGTTGAAGCATCATCTTGATTGGTTTGTAAATTACTAAAATCCATTATTTATAACATTATGTATTGATATTGACTTACAGTCAATGTTATAACAAAGGATTCACCTATTGCACAATGAAAACATTATCTTGATTAGTTTTGATAACTATATAAAATGTATGCTTTATTCAATGCAATGTAGTGATATTGACTAGCAAACAATATTAAAATTCAGGATTCACATAGTTCACTGTGAAAATACTATCTTCATTTGTATCAAAACCTAAATAAAATACATGCTGTATTCACTGCTATTAATTGATAT